>LOJH01034048.1:0-16129 GCA_001685095.1 Ellobius talpinus
TCCATAACCCTGCGCCTATCCATAACCCTGCGCCTCTCCATAACCCTGCGCCTATCCATAACCCTGCGCCTATCCATAACCTTGCACCTATCCATAACCCTGCTCCTGTCCATAACCCTGCTCCTGTCCATAACCCTGCTCCTGTCCATAACCCTGCTCCTGTCCATAACCCTGCTCTTGTCCATAACCCTGTGCCTCTCCATAACCCTGCGCCTATCCATAACCCTGCTCCTATCCATAACCCTGCGCCTATCCATAACCCTGCTCCTATCCATAACCCTGGGCCTATCCATAACCCTGGTGCCATATCTTTGCCAGCAGCATCTATGGATTCAAGCAGACTCATCTTCCATTCAGGCCCCCTTGTCCCAAACAGCTGAAAAGCTATGAACAAAGGAGTCTGCACCCGACTGATGTTGGAGGCAGACCAGGCCCGGGCATGCTAAGCTGCCTTGGGTGCCTAGTCCCTGGCTCCTGAATTCCCAGCCTTCCTGCTTCTCTGTGTCTATGCAGGAGTCACCTCACCTAACATCTGGGCTCTGTTCATAATGCACACAGTGCTGGGCTAGGGCCACACTTGGGACCCAGGCTGGCCCCCAGGCCAAAACTGCTTTCTTGGGCTATTCCTCCACCCAGTGCCTGTGTATGGCAGTCCCTGTGATGAGGCCTGGAACACAGTGGTGAGCAAGACATAGTCTCTGCCATAAGTGTAGTAAGCAGGACAGCCTCTCAAGGGAAAAGCTCTGAAGAGGCTCTTTGTAGAGGTGGTCCTGCCACCAAGGAGGGGGACAAGTGAAGAGGAGCAGGGGGAAGAGTTTGTGGAAGGCAGGCTGTGGCCAGGGCAGTTGAGGACTGGCACTGGGCCATGCATCCCTGGGTGAGAAAGGATCATAAGATGGCAAAGAGAAACACAGACCCTTAGAGGCTCAGGACTTCCTAAGACTTGCTAGAGAGAAGTCCTGAAGAGAAGTTGCTGGACAGAAGTCACTGGGCTCTGAACCAAAGAAGTAGGAAACCACTTCTCACAGCTCTGGGCCTCACCAAAGCCGAGCCTGGTGGCTGTAATGAGAGAGCCTAGTCAGACCCTTAGGGAGAGCTCTGGGTGGGAGGGGAGCTGGCCAGCCTGTCACTATCTGAAGTGTGGTTTGCACTTGTAGCTGGATGGCAGTGTCAGCCTCCTTCAAGCAGGTCTTCACCATGCACAAGCGAAGTGAAGAGAATCTCCCTGATGACTTGGCTATACTGGCATCCCTGGGAGCAGGAGATCTGTTTACTCCACCAGTGGTCATGGAGACTACCTGTTAGAGCCTGGGCCAGCCTGGTCACCGTGGGCATTTGGTGGCACATTGCAGCTGTTGAGGAACAAAGAAGAGGTTCCCTGTGTCCTGCAGGAAGGGGTTAAGCATCCCACTAAGTCATGCCCTCACTCCCATAAAGGTCTTGAGCTCAGGAAATGGGGTGTCCCCAGGGACACTGCAGCTGGGAGAAGAACATTCTCTGGGGCTGGGGGTTAAGTCCTGCCTGGGTTCGAATCTCATCTCTCTCCCATTCTGGTGGGTGACATGGGCTGTCCTTTGGTAGGGCATCACTTCCCTCCCTGGTACAATGTGACTGAAACTGCATAGCCCACAAGCTTGTGTTAATGCTGTGGGGCCACCTGCAATGGCCTGCACACAGTAGGTGCTCAGAGTGCCCCTCCTTCCAGTGGGGATGTTACGCCCTTTCTTTTGCTGCAGGAGGAACCATTCAGCTTTGATCTCCCCGAAACCCTCTTCAACATCTCCAAGTTCTTGCTGCACAGCCTGACCAAGGCCACCCCCTTGGGTATCTCCAAAGTGTATCCTCCCCACCAGCCTCCCAGCCCTCTGTCTAATGGCCCTGCTTCTCCACAGAGCACTTTACCGGCAGAAGCGCCCTCCCTCCGCAGCCACTGGGGAGTGGGGAGAGGCTCAGCTGGGCAGCTGAGCAACCAGTGGCAAGGGGAGATTTAGCTTTCAGGGCTGTCTAGAAGCACCTGGCCTGCAAGTCTGGCCAGCACCTTGTCCCAGGTCTCCCAGAACTCACAAAGAAGGATGGGGCTGGGACCAGGAAGCCCAGGCAGGTCTTTCTGCTGGAATTGGGGGGCCATGTCAGCCTAGGTGACAAAGCTGCCATCTAGTAGAGGTGGTGACAAGAGACAAGACCTGTTTCAGAGATATGTACACAGTGCCCACGAGTAAAATGGAGGTAAGGCCTAGTCGGGGACAGCTGCCCAGAGCAGGTGACTAAGGCAGCGGGGAAGACTATCGAGAGGGTAGGGTGGGTGGTGTAGAGAGGTCCCGTGAGGTGGGTGTGGACAGGCCCAGCTCCTATGTGGGGTGCTGCTAGTCTCTGTGAGTCTGCTTCTCCACTGCCAAGGAAAGCTGCAGAGGGGAAATGGTCCAACCTTTCTCACGCCAGTTCCCTGCCCTCTTCCGGCTGGCCCGCCTGCCTCCTGTAGGAGCCTTTCCCAGATAAGCACCCTCAGCTACCTGTTCGGAACCCATTTCCTGGAGGGTCCAGACTCATTATTTACTTCAGGGGAAACGTCTCAAACAAATGGCCTTCGCTGTGACAACCCCTTTCACTGGCAGGTCATGCTCACCACAGGCGCCACAGCCACTCCCGCTACCTCAGTACCTGAATCTAACTTGTCTTGAAATTTCTGTTGATCCATCATCTTGTTAACTTGAGTGCTGAGCCTTTCCTGGTGTTGTCTAGTAGAAACACAGAAGTGGCTGCTGACACGGTCTGTGACGTGGAGGCGTTAGAGTGGAACAAACAGGTTGATCCGTGCCACAGGTTGCTGCCACAGGAGAGTGAGGGCCATGCAACTTGGGGTACCAGGGACAGCTGCTTTCCAGGGAGGCAGGGAGGATGAGGAGGGCTTGGGCACAGCCAGAATTAGAGGTGACCTCATGTGGCATACAGAGGTTTGTTGTCCTCAGATGAGGGGCTCAGAGGGACCCAGAGAGCAGGGGAGTTTTCAGCGCTGTGCTGTGTGGCCCCTGTGAGGCAGTCTATACCAGCTGGTAGGGCTAGGGCAGGGGACCACCTGGTGCCAGGAGGCCCAAGAATCTTAAGTCAGGTTATGGCTGTTACCTCAGCACCAAAAGATTGAGGCTGGCCTAGGCTACATAGTGAGACCATGATACCCCTTCCCCCTGCAAAAAATAAAGAGGCCAAAAAGACCCTGTAGTACTTTTGTCTATTCCCGGACCTTACCATCCTAGAGACACAGATCTCAAAATGAACAAATATCTCTTTGGTTCCTGACTGTGGTCTGATACCAGCACAAGATGCCCAGGGTGGGTGGTATTGGCTCCCGGTCACACTTCTGCTGTCCTTAACCTTGCTGATGTCAGGAATACCCTCTTCACACTGGCCAAGCAGAGCAAGGCCCTGGGTGCCTACAAGCTGGCCCGGCACGCCTATGACAAGCTTCGGGGGCTGCAGATACCTGCCAGGATCCAGAAGTCCATTGAACTGGGCACCCTGACCATCCGCTCCAAGCCTTTCCACGACAGTGAGGTGAGGGTGTGCCTTTGAGCCTGGTCTCGGTTCTGTTTGAAAGATGGCTGCTGTGTTCTCGGGGCTCCCCGCCCTCGTGCTGGCTTGTCCCCTCCTGCTTAGCTGTCCTCTGCCCCCTGCTCTCTGCTTAGCCTACTGTGTTTCAACCCTTCGTGCCTAGAGACTGTTTCTTCCTTCAAGCCTTGTTCAGGGCTGACCCTCTTCCTGGGTGTGCCTGTGTTCCCCAGGCCCCATCAACATCCCAGATCTATAGAGTCCTGATTTTAAGCTCAAGCAGGAACTTGTCATCAATAGGCCTGGGTTCTAATCCTAGGTCTACCCCTTCCAAGCTGTGCCTCAGGTTTCCAGTACCTCAGTTTGCTGCCTGTCAGGTGGGTGTTTATAGACCCTTCCCCACAGGTGGTAGGAGGCCACTGTGCAGCATAAATAATGTGCCTGACAGTGCCTAGATCCTGGTGAGTGGCAGGAAGTGACAATGGATGCAGTTGCTCCCATGAAGAGAGTGTCCTGCTGAGGTCTCGCTTAGAGAGGGTGTCTGGGTTAGTGGGCTTCAGGTGTGGTCTTCAGTTGTGTCTATAGCCTTGGCCAGCCTCCCCACAGCATGCGGCCCTTTGCCCCGGGAGGAAGTGGATGGGTGTGGACTTCTGGTTCAGTCAGGCAGACATGAGCTTGTTTTGTAGGAACTGGTGCCCTTGTGCTACCGCTGTTCCACCAACAACCCGCTGCTGAACAACCTGGGCAACGTGTGCATCAACTGCCGCCAGCCATTTATCTTCTCCGCCTCTTCCTATGGTGAGGCACGCCATTGCTTAAAGGCATGTGACATTGTGCACTAGGTGTTGCCACCATACCTTACATGCAGAATTGTTGTCAGGATCCAGAGACAGGACCCAGCATGTCCCCAACCAAAAGCCCCACTCTTATTATAATGCCAAGCTGGGGTCCATTGTTCAGTCTGGGAGACCAGTAGGAGCTGTCCTGGCCTCCCTCCTTTAAAGCAGCTGCTATGGGAGGGGTTACTGGAGGCCTGGTCCTCCTCTCCCATGGGGAAGGGGGCATCTCTGGCTGTTCAACCTGCTTACACACTGTCTGGTGTGATAGTCTCAAGCTGAGGTCATTCTCCAGTCCCTTCCTGTCCCCCCAGAGGTGCTGCACCTGGTGGAATTCTACCTGGAAGAGGGAATCACTGACGAAGAAGCTGTTGCCCTCATCGACCTGGAGGCCCCAAGACACAAGAGGGAGGGCAAATGGCAGGAGATTGTAAGCAACAGTATCCTGTACTCTGAGCTGGGCAGGGCAGGGTCTCAGCATGGGCTATGCCCACAGGCAGGGATAGGAATAGATCCAGAAAGACTGGGGAGGTCCCCACGTAGTGAGGACTGACATCAGAGGTGGGTAGAGAGTTGGCCAGAGCCTGCAGGCACAAGGAGAGTGACACCTTCATCTTCCTGTGAGGTCCCCTACCCTGCTCCTAAAGGCACCCATCGTGTGTCTGGTTCACAGCTAAGCAGAAGATGTAGTGTGTGTACTTGAGGGACCCCCAGCTTTCGACTCAGGTAGCTTTTTCATGCAGTGGTAGCAATCACTACTCAGGCTGAAGCTCCTGGGTATCACCCCATTCTTGTGGGTTACAGGAGGCCTCTCATTCTCTGGTTCTACTGTCCAAGTGCTTCATCCTTAGGTAGTTAGAGATATGGCTGCCAGTAGTGTGGCTGAGGACCCAGGACAGCTTGGTGCTACTCACTGGAACCGTTGACCACACCTAACTAATCCCTGCATACGGCTCTCCTGCCTGTACCAATGGGCAGAGGGAAGGCCGGTAGAATTGGGTTCTGTGAGAGTTTTTGCCCTTCACTCCATGGCTGTGACTGCTGAGTTTCTCAAGCTGCACTGGGCCTGTCTCCACCCACTCAGAGCCCTTGAATGGCCCCTCCCTGCAGCCATCCTATGACTAGAGGACAGGGGAAGCAGATGATCCCACTGGGGCCCCTTCTCTCTTTGGCCTGTGCCCTCCTCCCCATCTTCCACCTGGAGGCCTCTCCCAGCCGCTGTACCACTCCCCAAGGCTGTGAGGGGGAAGACCTGGCCCAGCCCCTGGAAGTGAGTGTGGCCTGGAGGGTGGTGCCTGGGCCTCCCTAGGCCTCCAGCTCCATCCTTGACCAGAACCCTCCAGATTCCCAGATGCTGAGATTGGATGAGACCATGGATGTCATAGGAGATGATGACCCATTCACAGCCAAGCTGAGCTTTGAGGTGAGACACCTCAAGAGCGGGAAGGTGCTGAGAGGCCTGGTGGAGAGCCATCAGTACTTTTCCCCAGACACTCAGGGTCCCTCAGTTAGTGTGGCAGTGGGAAAGAGAGCTGGACAGCTTCCTGTGGTGACTGGGTGGTTCTAAGGCCGCTTCAGGGCTGCCATGAGGAGAATGTCTCTGTCAGGGATGCCTGGAGTTGAGAAGTGGTGGTGTCCCTTTGGCCACCAAGGATCCTGGGATCAGGCCAAGGGTGTAACACCCATGTACATCTTCCTCACAGCAAGGTGGCTCTGAGTTCGTGCCTGTGGTGGTGAACCGGTCAGTGCTGCGTTCCATGAGCCGAAGGGATGTTCTCATCAAGCGCTGGCCCCCACCGCTGCAGTGGCAGTACTTCCGCTCGCTGCTGCCCGATGCCTCCATCACCATGTGCCCCTCCTGCTTTCAGGTACCCAACCTCCCACTGGCTGTTTCTCCTGCTGGGCGTGTAGGGGAGGATCATGTTCTGGCCACAGCTTGCCCCTCTCACGCATCTGCCCAGCTAGCTGCAGCGGATCTCACCCGGTTCCTGCTCAGGACCACCCTGAATGAGGGATGATGTACCTGTGAACTTCATTCAGGATAAAGAGCCCTCCAGTCCTCAGGCCAGCACACTGCAGTTCTGCTGTGGCTGGCAACAACTCACTACTTAGCCGTTTCCCCTCAGGGCAACATATCCTGGCCCAGGCTCAGGGCTTATGGGGTACCTGTCCCTGCTTCCCTGTGTCATGGGCTGTCTCTCCTCAGATGTTCCATTCGGAGGACTACGAGCTGCTGGTTCTCCAGCATGCCTGCTGCCCCTACTGCCGGAGACGCATTGACGATACTGGCCGGTGAGCACGGACTGGCCTCAGGGACCACCTGCTCCCCAGGCCTCCTTGCTGTCCCCAGACTGTCGGGAGAAAGAATTAAACCTTCAGAACATGCCTCCTGCCCAGAAGAAGTTTGTATGCTCGGGAGGGCCCTTGCCTTGTGTAACCACAGGTTTCCTATTTATGGCATTCCGTGCCTTGTGTAACCACAGGTTTCCTATTTATGGCATTCCGTGCCTTGTAAATTAGCACCAGGAGATGGAGAAGAGGACGTACATATATTTTCTAAGAAGAAAAATCTGCTACTTTTAGAAGGGCTCAAGTGTTCACGGCAGCCTGCTGGAGCCCACAGATCTGTCAGACCGTTACTGTGCGCACTTTGCCAACAGATTGCCCCAATAACGACAAATAAAAGGGCTGCTCGTTTCCATCAGCATCTGCGTCTTAGAAAATCCTCATATTGTCTGCAACTTAATTTCCTTATGCAAAAGTGCACCTGTTTCTAATTTGATCTGAAAGGAACATTGCTTTTGTGTGCTCTTAAAAACGTAATCTAATCAAATGACAGCATGGGAAGGGGCAGGGACATGGGTGTTTTGTTGTTATTTATTCATTTCATTTTAACGAGGATCCATTTTGACAAGAAAATAAGATACCTGGCTCCAAAGAATAGTCTTGTCCTTGGAGCTGCCCTGGAGACCAGTCATGGGGTCCGCTTCCACAGGGTGCTCAGCCTTGTGGCTCCTTCCCTTTCTTCTAGGGCATGAAGATGGAGGTTCTAGCTGGGATCCGTAGAGTGTTGTGGGAAGGGTATCGCATCGGCAGAATCTAGAAGGAGTACTCACACACACGGGGTACCTCTGCAGCCGCAGCCCCCGCGCTGGCCATCATCAGAAGAGCAGCAGGTGATAGGGCCCTCGGGCTTCCAGCCATGAGTGGGCACCTACAGGTGTAATCTCGGAAGTCCTCCTGTATGCCACCTGCCCAGGTACAGGCAGCAGCATCCCCACCACTACCACATATGCAGTATCTTAACAGTGGGAGCAAGGAGACTGAGCAGCTGTGAGGCACACTGAAGACCCCCTTGTGAGGCTGGTGGTAGCATGCCCACTTGCTGGGATGAAGAGATGAGAGTAGAGCGGGTGGCAGTCAGGCCAAGTCCAGGCCCTCCCCACCCCCTCTGCCTTTATGGAGATGATGGAGGGAGTGAAGGAGGGAGCCAGACAGTTGTGCCAACACAACTCCTCTATCGAGTGTCTAATTGCTTATGATCATGCATGCTCTCTCTCGCACTAAACATTTATTAATGTGTTAGGATTTCCATTAGCGCGTGCCTTGAACTGAAATCATTTGCATATGGCTGAGAAAAAAGTGGGGTGAGGGAGGAAACAGTGCCAGCTACCCAACAGGCGTCAATCACAGTGACAGACCACATGGTTTATGGCTGGAGGCAGGTGTGTGTGTGCTGGGGCTGCTGGGGGTGCTGGGGACTGTCTGAGATGCCAGCATGCATCCTCTCAGCCCATAACACAGAAGTTCAGGAGAGTCCTGCTGGGAGCCAAGCCCGAGAGGCAGTGCCTGGCCACAGCTCCTGTTCTTGCTGATGCATCATCGTGTCTGGTCTGAGCAGTCTCTAGGGGTGCCCACACATAGAAAGTGGAACTGAGGTCCAGAGGCACTCTCTGATTGAACAAATGTACCTGCCGAGCCAAAGTTGGACCCATCCCACATGTAGCCTTTGCCCACCATGATCTGCTTGCTCTCTTACCTGCTTGGATTCCATTTCCTCCTCAGGACACTTCTTCAGCTTGAATACGGAGTTTTCAGCGATAGCATCTATAAATGGAACTCACAGGGACCCTGACTGAAGGAAGCTAGGACAGGGAGCTGGAAGTGATGGTTTTGTCAGGAAGAGGGTGAGACCAGGGAGGGGTGACTGCTGGAGCCCCACAACTTGATAAGACTGTCAGGGCTTGTGTCCTGATGCTGTGTGCCGCGTCCACAGCAGGGTATCTGTGGTTCTCCATTCCTTGACCTCTCTCTCTACATGGCTGCTGAAGCTAAGAGTGTCCATGGCTCTGCCTTACAGGTTTGACGTCCCTCCATTGTGCCTCTTCCCTGGCCTGGGGTTTACATAGCAATAGCAAAGGTGATTGGTCCATTGAGGCCTCCACCAGGCAAGGCTCCTACATTGAGACAGGCCTCCACCCTGGGACTGCTCCTTCCCTGCCTGTGACCCACAGTAGCTCCTCAGTGCCAGCCAGCACCCAAGCTTGTGGGCCTGCTCCCAGGCTCTGAGGCTACCTCCTTAGAGGTCTTCAGGGGTCCTCCTGGCCACTTGTGCTCCTGTGGGACTTACATTTCTATAGATTCTGTCTGAAAGGCTGCTAACGCCAGAAACATACACACACACACACACACACACACCCATGGCTCTGCCTCAGAAGTCCTCCATTATGCCTCTTTACTGGTTCCAGTTTACACAGTGAAGGCAGAGCTGAGCAGGGCAGGTGGGCCTAGGAGCAGATTGCTGCTTCTCCCTGTCAGTTCATCTGTCTTGTAGCCCCGAGATGGCGCGGCATTCAACACAATAGACTGAAGCAGACACACACCAGGAGTGTAAGGAAGGAAAGGAGTGAAGGCCCCTCTTTCCAGGTTCCCCTGACATGCTCAGCAAGGCCTTGGTGACGCAGCCAGAGGACTAAGCCACAGGTGAGAGGAAAAGGGGGGGCCTGCTGACCCAGCAGCACTTTTTCCTTCTGAGGCTTAAGAGCTATTAGCACTGGTGGCTAAGACCCTAATCCTCCATTCAGTGCCCCGCAACTGTCCGTACTTCTGAGCCACCAAACATGGCTGTAGCTAACTTCTGCGATAGCTTCCCAGGGCCCTGGCATCCAAGCACCTCACTGTTCTTAACAGCCCAGCCCCAGTAACTCACACTCCTGTGTAGCACTGGTCTTTCCAATACCCCTCACTTGAGAGGGCGAGAAACCAGAGCCAGACTGCATACTTACCTCTGCCGAGGGTCCTGACCTACAGGGACAGGGTGTCTTTAAACTGTGGGCCAAGAGCTGAACGCCCAGAAACCAGCTCAGCTGACCTGCATTCCAGATATGCTAGTGAGTTTGGTTCAGTAGGACAAGATGGTTTTTAGGTGGGTGGTTCTCAACCTTCCAAATGCTGCAACCATTTAATACAGCTCCTCATGTTGTGGTGACCCCAACCATAAAGTTATTTTGTTGCTTCTTCATAACTGTAATTTTGCTACTGCTATGAATCGTATAAATATCTGATATGCGACCCTCAAAGAGTTTGTGACTCACAGTTTGGGAGCCACTGGTCTTGGTGACAGTGCAGACAGTAGACAGGACACACAGTGGGGTTGACTCTCCTTGGAGACCTGAGGGAGGAGCAGAGAAGGACCGAGGTAACGAGTTCCATCAGCCTGCAGAAGCAGGCGTTCAGAAAGGGGTGCCACTGTGCTGGCTCAGGGCTTGATTGGGACATCATGTGGGTGCAGAGGAGCCAGGGCATATCAGTCGTGCTGGTGGGGACAGCAAGCCAGGCTCAGTCTGGATGTGGTTGTCGTGCCCCGGGTTTCCCAGACCCAGCAAACAGAGGCCCAGAGGGGGAGGTGAGATTTCCCAGGGTATCCTGGTGACTCAGAGGCACATCCGTGCCTCCTCTAGAGTGACCACTGCTCCATCTGCGTCCGTGTGACTCAGTGCAGGCCCCTTCCTCTGGTGACCACTTGAATGAGCCTCTCCTACGAAGGAACCCACAGAACTCTGCAGACTGTGTGGTTATAGCCCTGGCTGTTGCTAGCCAATCACGTGACCTCGGTAACCCACTTTGGACTCAGTCTCTGCAAGTGAAGATGCAGTAGGTCAATCAGAGCTGGCGACTTCTAATGGCCATCTCAACTCACTCTGAACTTGTCTCCCAGAACCAGCACGCTGTCCCCTCATCTCATTGACAGTTTTCAATCTTGTGAAGCAGCGCCTGTTAACCCAACTTAGAGCGGAACAGGGCTTCCCTTGCCCTCCCAGTCACTCACTGCATCAGCAGGTGTTTACCAAGCTCCCATGGTGTGCCCAGTCCACCCTGCAGGTTCACATCAGCACCTAGGGGATGGGCAAAGTCCCTGTGAGATGGTAGAGAAGCTTCCCAGTCAGCCCTAGCATGAGCTGGCTGCCAAAGCTTCATAGGTGCTGCTGAGCTGGGTGGGAGTCAGGGTAGACCTGGGGGTTCCCACCAGGGTCATATCAGAATCAAAACCTCCACCTTGACCTTATTCATATTGGTCTTAATCACCAAGTCAAGCTCCTTAAATGTCTAGAGGCCAACTCCAACCCCTGACGCACGTACCAGTCCTGTGTTCCTTTTCTCAATCAGGACCTGCTGGGAAGGGGGTTGCTTTTTTGAGCAGACGGGTCTAGGAATCCCAGGTGTGAAGAGACTGAGCAAGAGAGAGAGCTGAAGGGCCCTGAGGCTCAGAGGTGAACACTTCCCTGGCCAGCCTCCTCTCCCAAGCTCCACGGTCTGGGTACCTGTGTGACAAGTGGCATGGCGTTTTCTCCCATCATTGGCTCTTAACCCCCACCTTCTCAGAGAGGTCTTCATACGCTGTATGGTGTAGCTTTTGCATAGTGGGAGCTTTTCTTCTGTTCATTGTCTACCCCTTGTGACTGCTACTCACCACCATCTCCCTCATGGGGTGCTGGCTTCTTGTCTCCTGTGGACCCCACAATTGAAGCAAATCCCTTGCCTGGGACTCAGTGGGTGCTCCAGGTCCATGTCAGCTGGACAGTGGTCCTAGAGCAACCTACAACGGGGGCCTCCAGGCACCTCAGCTACACGGCAGAGATGCTGCCTCACATCCTCAGACCTCAGGCTAGTCCAGGACCAGCCTGTCCCTCAAATTGGCATCCCCAGCAGTACCAGCATCTTTCAGCCTGCACAGAGTTCTGAAGCCCCGAAGCCCCAGGTCTCTGGGCATCCTCTCTGCCCGAGATTCACCGAGCTGTATGTCCATTACCTTCTAGATAAGGCAAAAACTTCTTAGGCCCTCACCATGGCCTCTGGGCCACACACACTCACCTGAATACCCTGGCAGCCTGCTTCTTCATGCAGGGCCTCTATCCTGCCCACCCGAGCAGGTCATCACCTTCTCCATAGCCCACAGTCATCCCTCCCTGGACTGGAAAGTGTTTCTTCTTCTGACTGAGTCTTGCTCAGGCCAGAAGCACTTTTAGCAGGGCCATGGCCTCCGTCTCTGTGTCCCAGGCGGCTGGCTCATAAATGCTTAATGAACAAGTGAGTGAGCAAATTCCAATTGAATGCAACAAATAGTTATTGAGCTGCTGGGCCTGGGGTGGGGCGGGGCGGGATGGGTGATAATGGATTGAGCTGACTGTGCTCAGATCTGTCCAAGTGAGCTCGTGTCAGGGCCAGGGAACTGGGAAGGGATGGGGTAGGAGAGCTCATGGAGAGGCGTCAGTTGGAGCAATATGGAGGAACCAACTTAGGGTCCTGAGACCCTAGTCACAACCTGAGGCCACCAGACTGACATGGGTAGAAAATTCCGGGGGGGGGGACTCTGGGGAAGAGAAGATGAGACACCCTTCCTTTATTCCAGGGCCTCCACTCGGTGTCACCTTGATTGACCCCTTTGCAAGCCAATTAGGCCTCAGTGGCAGCAGTGAGATTAGTATTCTTAGTATGATATCTCCCAGATGCTGAATCAGCCCCTGGCTTAGGGAGAGAAGGTTACTTTATAAGGGTCTTGGGGGGGGTTGATGCCTGGAGTTGCACTGTGGGAGCTGTAGGTGGCTGAGCTAGGCAGGCAGCCTCAGTCTCTGTCGACGAGCAGCCCGTGGGGCAGCTTTGAGGGCCGCAACCATGAACGGCACGGAGGGCCCCAATTTCTATGTGCCCTTCTCGAACGCCACAGGCGTGGTGCGCAGCCCCTTTGAGTATCCACAGTACTACCTGGCGGAACCCTGGCAGTTCTCCATGCTGGCAGCGTACATGTTCCTGCTCATCGTGCTGGGTTTCCCCATCAACTTCCTCACGCTCTACGTCACCGTACAGCACAAGAAGCTGCGTACACCGCTCAACTACATCCTGCTCAACTTGGCTGTGGCTGACCTCTTCATGGTCTTGGGAGGATTCACCACCACGCTCTACACCTCATTGCATGGCTACTTCATCTTTGGGCCCACAGGATGTAACCTCGAGGGCTTCTTCGCCACACTGGGTGGTATGAGCAGAGGGATTGGGGTGTAGTATGGGGGCCAAGAGGCATGAAAGGGCCTGGGGAGGGTCTGCAGCTTGGGAGAAGCAGCTTAATGAGTTCTCTCCACTCCTCTTCAATTGGTCTCATGCAAAGGCCTTACGATAATACCGTGATGCTGAGCTAGGCTGTTTATTTAGAGCAAGCATTGAACACTCATCTATCTCATGAGTAATGCAGGAAACATGGATTCAGAGAGGTCAAGGGCTCACTGGGGAGTTATGGTGTGTGAGGGTATTCTCTGAGGCAGCTGAGCTGGGCCAGACTCAGAATGAGGACCAGGAGGAGTAAGAAAAGGCACATAGGTTCTGGTCCAGGTGACAACTGGGTCGGTGTACTCGGCATCTGTCTGACTGCCTTCTCAGTCCTGTTGGCCTCCATCATGAGTGCATGCTCCATACACTGGGAATCTCAGAGGATTCATTTCTTTCTCTTTTTTTGCCGCTTACTTTATTTTTTTATTGATTTTTATTGAGCTCTATATTTTTCTCTGCTCTCCTCCCTGCCTCTCCCCTCCCCTTCAACCCTCTCCCAAGGTCCCCATGCTCCCAATTTACTCAGGAGATCTTGTCTTTTTCTACTTCCCTCGTTTGTTTATTTTCTTTTTCTTTCTATTTTTTGGGGGAGGGGCACAGTCTCACATGTCCAGCATAGCCTTAAACGGTGTAGCTGAGGATCCTTCTACCTTAGCTTCTCAAGTGCTGGGATCACCTTGCCACACAGGGTGTTTCCAAACATCTCTCTAACTTGACTTGAAAATCAATGAGGCTACCACAGGAACAATGGAGCCTATTTAGCTGAGGAAACTGAGGCAAGGAGCAGGCGAAAAACTCATTTAGAGATGTGACAGGGCTGGAACCAGAGTTGGGGTCCCCTGACTGAGACCCAGCAATGCCGCCAATGGATGTAAGAGGAAACAGGAGACGTTGGCCTGACAAAACCCAAGCAAGGCCAGGGCAATGGGTCCCAAGGATGCTATCTTATCTCCTCCATGTCCAGGGTGCTGCCTTGGTGGCACTGTGGGCATCTTTGTTAGCCTTCTGTGATCATGGTTCCCCAGTCTCTGGACAGAAACTAGGGTTCCCTCCTTGTCCCTGTGCTTCCCCTGCTGAAGCAGTAGCCAGCATGTGGCCCAAAGCTGCAGCTCCAGCCATTCTGAGGCAGTGTCTCGTGAACCGAAAGCTCTAACCAAACAGAAAAGCTCTCGGGTCTTTGGCGTTCTTTTGCTCATCTCTGGCACATGGGTTCTTCATCCCCTCCCTCCTCCTGGTCTGTCCAAACTCACTGCATCCCTAGGGCCAGGCTCAAGTCTCAAACATGCTGCCCTGTGCTCTCTGGGTGTGTTTGCTCTCTCTGGTCTGAGGTCAGAGCTGAAGGACTGATAGCTACCAACTGCCTTGCAGGTGAAATCGCCCTGTGGTCCCTGGTGGTCCTGGCTATTGAGCGGTATGTAGTGGTCTGCAAGCCTATGAGCAACTTCCGCTTTGGGGAGAATCATGCCATTATGGGTGTGGCCTTCACCTGGGTCATGGCGTTGGCCTGTGCTGCTCCCCCGCTCGTTGGCTGGTCCAGGTAATGGCACTGAGCATTGGGTCTGGCAAGACCTTTGTGGGGTTCCCATTCAGAACACAGATCCTGGGGGCTGGCTCCAGGCATTATATAACATGGTCTTGCCTCCTAAGCCCCCCCTGGTGACTTTCCCAGGCCATGGTCTGAGGCAGGGGAGAAGGGAGGGGCAGTGAGTCTGATTCCATCGCTGAGCCCCATGGCAAGGGGAACCCTGAACACCCCAACCCTTCACCTTGACCGAGTCCCTAATCCTCAGTTAAGTCAAAGCCAAACTACAATCCTCTTTGGTTGAGTTCTCCTGGGCATGGGGCAGTTCTCTGTGACCTTGGACCTCAGCCCCATGGGGAAGCTGAACTTTCCCAACATGCATGGTGTCATTGTAGCTACCCCAGGAACTGGGTCCCATCCAGCCTCCAGGCCACCATCTCCAAATGTAGGTAAGACAAGAGAGGGTAGGGACAGTGGTTTGGACACCTGGACAGGTTATTAGGTACCCAGAAGCCTCAGAGAATCTTCTTTCTCTCCTCACATCTCTGCCCTGCCCTTCGAGAACTCACCTAGTGGTCCTTGCTGAATCAGAGCCCATCATCCCAGGCTGGCCTCAGTCGTCATCTTCCTCCTCCTGGCTTGGCAAGTTTCTACAGATACATTCAATGGACACCCTGGGGTTTCCGAGGGCAGCCCAGTGTCACCATCCTCAGACATCATCACAACAGCCTTGTTTCTAGAAGCTGCACTAACTCCCATAGAGGGCAGCAAACCTATCCTTAGTATAGAACACATTGCTATTGCTAGGAGACCCTCATCTCCAAACTGCTGCGTTTACAGGACAGGCCTCAGCCCTCCTCCCCAGCATCCTCTGCCAACTCATTTAAACCACCAAAGGGCATCAGGCTGGTAAAAAAGAGCTGTGTAGTCAAGTGTCAGGAAGCTTGAGAATTGCCCTAAGGAGAGAGACAAATAAGTCTTACCTGACGATGGGGCCAGCAGGTAATGACAGCACGCTTCCCAAAGCCTACAGTCGCTCCAGCCTCCATGGACTTAGGCTCAGCTGAGGATGTGCTCCCTTCCAACCTTATTGTGCCTGTCTCGGGTCCTCAGGTACATCCCCGAGGGCATGCAGTGCTCATGTGGGGTTGACTACTATACACTCAAGCCCGAGGTCAACAACGAGTCCTTCGTCCTCTACATGTTCGTGGTCCACTTCACCATCCCTCTGATCATCATCTTCTTCTGCTATGGGCAGCTGGTCTTCACAGTCAAGGAGGTATGAGTGTCCCCAGGCCCATGCTGGGTGGCCAGAGCTGGGTGCCGAGGTATGTGTGGACCCCATGGGCTGGACACGGGTCTGTACCCTTGCAGGCGGCTGCCCAGCAGCAGGAGTCAGCCACCACCCAGAAGGCAGAGAAAGAAGTCACCCGCATGGTCATCCTCATGGTCATCTTCTTCCTGATCTGCTGGCTTCCCTATGCTAGTGTGGCTTTCTATATCTTTACCCACCAAGGCTCCAACTTTGGCCCCATCTTTATGACCGTGCCAGCTTTCTTTGCCAAGAGCTCCTCCATCTACAACCCGGTCATCTACATTATGATGAACAAACAGGTGCCTGGGGTGG
>LOJH01034049.1:430-16128 GCA_001685095.1 Ellobius talpinus
GGAAGGGGTGCCTGGGCACAAGCTGGGATGGGATAGGAAGAGAGAGGCAGTAGTAGGGGAGAGAAGCCCCTGCAGAATGACCAGAAGGTTTAGGGTATTGAAAAATGTCTGTGCTCCCTTTTCTGGGCCTTCTGCCATGGGTCAGGAACACACTCACCCCTCAGATGGGTCTTCTGAGGATCAGGGCCCCTTGCTGGCCAGGGACCTTGGAGACAAAAAGCCTAGCTTGATGCCTGCAGTCTTGAAACAAAGGAACTCCCAGTTGCACTCACCACTGGTTCCCACACCCAAGATAGGCTGGGCTGGAGGATCTTATGGACCCTGAAGAAGGGACTGGGTGCCTGGGTGCAAGCTGGGACGGGATAGGAAGAGAGAGGCAGCAGCTGGGGAGAGAAGCCCCTGCAGAATCAGAAGTCAAAGTTCTTAAGAGAAGTATTTGTTTCCTTTAAATGGAAAACGCATTATCCTATAGATTTTCCTAACATGATTAAGTGAACCACCTACCTGCAGCAAAGACTCTTACAGATCTACTAAATGGTACTGCTACTCTGCCTTTATGGTCAAGTTCCAAAGATATAGATTTTCCCATACCTAAGCAGGTGATGTGATAAAGATGGCCTTCACAATTGTAGCATCCTGCTGAGGAAATCTTGGGTAAGCCCATTGTTTTTTAATCTTTTCAATTCTTTCATTCTTTTTAAGGCAATTAATCACCTGCAGAGTCATTGAGGTTTGGCCACAACGTTTACATTTTGAGTAGCTTCATTGATTTTATTTAAATAGAATTTCAAATAAACAATTAAAACATCTAGTCATGACACCTCGTTTTATTTCCCCTAATGAAAGATAGATGTAGTAGAGAATGATTCAGCAGTTCAGCAGTTAACATCATTCGCTGTAGTGGATTCAGGTTCTAACACCCATTTGGGGTAAAACACAACTACCTCTAATTCCAGCTCCAAGGTATCTAATGCCTACTTCTGGCAACCTTGGATCCCCACATACTAATGCACAAACACACACACACACACACTTAAGATTAAAGGTTTAAATAAAAATAATACATGGAGAATTATTTTCCCCTACTGCCACTCTCAGTCTTTCATTTCTTAATCCACAGTGGTAACCAGATAATAATACACCCTAAGGTGCAGCATGATTGATACAAACTTAGGGTCAGGAATTGGGGTTCAACTGCAGATCTGAAAAGCTAAACAGCCAGCCACTGGCTCTTAATCGACCTCAGTCTGAAAATGACGATCTGGTGTCCAGAATCTCAAAATGAGACTGTGTATTCCAAGCTGTTTCCTCCCATTTCATAATTCTCTCTAGGGCTTGGATTAAAGGCATGCACTGCCCAGTTTCTATGGCAACTAGTGTGTCTACTGGGATTAAAGGTGTATGTTACCATAACCTGGTCTTTAAAGCTGACTGGTGGAACTGTTTTACTCTCAGATCTTCAAGAAGTCTTTATTTATTAAAATACAATTGAAATGCCACTACACTAAGGACATTTTTAAATTAAATGATATTCATGAGCAGGAACTCAAGGAAGATTATACACAAAGATGACCATAACTGAATATAGGTACCAAAAGGATAGAGAATTGCACATAATACTTTAAGCTCCAGAGATATCAGAATACTAGAATGATACCTGTCTGAGTGGCATTATCTATGCATAATGACTGTCCTCTCTAAGTGCGAGTTACATATCCATGTAGAGTGAAAAGAACAAGTCAAATAAAGTCAACAAAGGCTTAAGGATTCTTATATAATTCAAGGATTTTAAATAGAAAAATATCTCAAGACCAGTCAAAACATTTCCTATTTAGCAGAAGAAATCTGTTGGTGAGCATCTCTCATACATTTAAAAAATAAATGACATTGTTTATATATAGTGTTTATTCATTATATTTTGTAAACTTTTGATGATTGAAATGTAAAAGATAAAATTAATGTTGTTTTCATTTTTAAATTTAGAAGTAGACAGTCCATTGATTATGAAACATACATTGTGTTGGATATATATTATTTGGATGCACATATGTGGATCAGAATTTCTCGGTGCCTTGGAACTATGTTTTGCTATATCAGGGCAGAACTCCATTTGAAAAATTCCCCTTTTTCAAGCTATTGATGGCAGAGCTGTAACACAATATCTGACAAATGGGTAGTTCTTTGCAAATATTTGTATAGTCCTGAGCACTTAGAAGTTTTGGCATGGTCATAAAATTCAAGCTGCAATTTAGGATTGTTTAAATTATACAGTGCAATGGATAGCAGCTGAGAAAATATAAAGTGAATTATGCAAATAATTAAATCAGAAGCTAAGCTGTAATTGCGTAGTGGAAATCCTCTTGCAACATTTAATAATTGAGCATGCCTTCCTTTATTTTCATCATCAGAAGCACTCTGCCATTATGGAAAGAAAGCTGATTCAGGAATGGTGGGCTCTTCTCTCCCTTCAGAGCTAATCCACTCTGTGTCAGACTTTAATATGTGTTTTTTTTTTTTACTTTGAGGTATGAAGGAAATTGGTGAGTGTTTCTTCCCTGCTCACAATAATCCTAGGAGTGTTTAGAACAGTGGTTGTAGCTTCTGGGACAGGGAGAGTCACTTTTCTGATAAAGTCTTCCCTTTGGTAGTATGACCATACTGCTGTGGAAAGCCACACATCCCTGGACAAATATGAGCAACAAGAATCTGATGTGAAGTTTGAAAAAGTAAAAGAGAACACTAAGTTGTATGTGAGGGAAAGGGATGTAGAACTGGGAGAAGTTGAGTCGGGGGTAGGTGACAGTTTGTGAATATTACTGAACACACTCTGTGAAATTCTCAAACAACTAATGAAAATAGAATAGGATAAATTACTAAAAAAGAATCAAGGAAAGTTGAATGAACACTTTGACCATTATCTGGTGAAATGCATGTAGGTAATTATTGATACCCAATAAGATTCGGAAAAGCCATTTTGATTCATATTAAAATCCTCAGCAAAGTTATTAAGGTGGAGATGATGTTGACTCCATTCTTTGTGCTGGTTCTTAAAGAATATTAACATTGGGACGCCTTGATCAGCATTGATACAGTGGGGAGTGACTAGGTCCTGCCTGCCTCAATTCTGTATGCCAAATTTGTTGGTTCCCCAAGGGAGACCTTACAACCTTTGAGGAGTGGTAGTATGGGGTGGAGATGTGGGGTACAGGAGAAGGGGAGGTAGGGGGAATTTAAAATGAAAAAAATACATATTAACCGAAGCAAACAGCAACAGATACCCAACAACTTTCAGTAGGAAAAATTGGGACAATTGAGTCTTAAGTAAATGATCATCACATAATGTGGACATTAAAATGGAACTTTTCTGCTATTTCTGAACCAGATATGTGTTGTCATGCCTGAGTTGGAGACTAGCCACTAATGCTTGCTATGCTAGATAGAAATGTCTACCTTACTATTATAAATTTAGTTTCTCTATCCAAGGAAATGGATAGAGATTGCCAGAATAAATAATAAAAAAGTATGCTCTTCTTAGTGTACTTAACAATGTGCTTGCCAGGCACAGCAAATATTAGAATTCATTATTATTTTGATGAATGTGTTGCTTATGAGGCTTAAATATGCTAAGAGATAAGGGGTGCATGACGTGGATAAATTAATCCAAATGTGCTCTCTGCATATCCTCTAAATGATTGCTTAGCTGAGGAGACTAAATCCCAGGAGTTTCTAGTGGTTTTGTTTGTTTGTTTCCCACAGGGAATTGGCATAATTCCATTTGTTTGCCTTTTGTGCTTTTACAAATATTCAAGAGTAAACTCTTAGAGTCTGGTAGGTGTGTGCTTGCTCAAGCTTCATGCATTCTTTTTAAGTGAGACCAAACAGCTTATCGTTGTCTCACAGAACAGCACACAGGACAGAGCATGCAGACTAGTACAGAGAAAGCCTTCAGTGCTGCTTGGGCAGATTAAGTAAGACGCTGTTGAAAAATGAACCCTTTGTCTAACCACAGGCCAGAGTGAACACAGTGCTCAAAAATCCCCCGCTTGCTGTCTCTGTTATAGCTCTGTGGCCTGCCCAAAGGGCACTGCCACTCACCATCAAATGCTGTTCTGGTCTCATCTCTAAAGCAACACTGCCGCATGACTGATAATGCTCTACTACTGAGCAGGAAGGGGGCCAGTGCTACCTCAATGATACCCCTCTCTTGTGGGAAATCCCGCCTAGAACAATCCTCCAAATGCTTACCTGTAGCCAATAGGATGTAAAAGACGGAGGTTCATTTCAGATACCTTCTGTTGGATTTTATTTTATTTTATTTTTAAGATTTTAAAATGTCCATAATGGACATTTCTAGGATTTGAAAGATGAAATTTGAAAATAGGATGATTTTAACCCTTGTGTTATTGGCACACTGTAGGCAATGCTTTGTGTGAGTAGGCAGGCCTCAGACCTCTGTGTCACTGTTAAAATAAACAAGTGCCACCTTGTAAAATCACAAGATTTAGATTTCAACTTGCTGACAGCTTGCTTAGAAGGCCCTTTTATTCTTCACAGTTATCCGGAAGGGCTGGAGATTCCATCAGCTTTCCTTGGATTTGAGCGATTTCATGTTATGACCTCAGAGATAAGATGCCATTGTCTATGATGCTTAGTTAAGAGGAAACTTGTAGCCTGTGGCTCTGCCTAAGGATAAGGTGAGCCACCCTGACCAACATGAAGGGGGAATTTGCAGCAGTGAGAGTCTGACAGTCTAATTCATTATTTAGAGGTTTTGAGGGAAAAAGGAAGTGGAATCCCAGAGTTCCCATTCGTAATACATTTAACAATCGGAATAATAAGAAACAAGCAGACAGTCACTGTTCTGGACATCTGGAATATGTAGGATGTAATTTGAGGGCCCACGTTAGAAATAACCTAGGATCTTACAGACAATTTCAAGGCTGAAGGTTACAGGAAGACACATTTGTGGAACTGCAGTCCTATTTTTTGCTCCTTTGTCTTTATTTTTGTATCTTGAAATGTCGATGGGACTTTGCTTCCTTGGTTCCTAAATTGCCTTCATGTATTAGAAGTCTTTGGCTGAGCATATAATTAAGAGAGTCCAAATGTGAGCACCGAGGAGAAAGGTGTCTAATAAAGTAAGTGGCAAATGTAAATTTATTAAAAGTAGGTCACATCATACATTATAATAACCTTCACTAGCCTATCTCTTAGTGTGGGAGATAAAAGTAATGAAAGCATTCTGCACACTTAGGTCTGAGAAAGGAATTCCTTGCAGTTCTACATAACAGATGCGTATAAATTAATTGGATAAAATACCTGGGAAATAAAAAGCTGGTCATGTAAATCGAGTAACCATAATCAATAAGAATGCATCCTCTAAGTGGAAGTGCCTCAGGGGTCAGTACTTGCATGTGTAAAGTATTTTGTTAATGACATGCCCATATCTGGGTAATGCATTTTATGATAGCAGGATAAAATTTCAGAGGGAGAGGTACAAAAATTGCAGAGTTAACAGTAGAGGTATGAAAGTGATGATAGATACCAAGTAATATCATGTTATAAAACACACAGAAAACTAATGCAGTCAAAAAAGCCAGTCTTCAAAGTACTAACATAGAAACAAATTCATAACACACATAGGTGTTGCCTTTTTTGAAATCTGTTCATTTATTTAAAAGCAATTGCATGCAAACAGGTAAAAGAATAATAGTTATGTGCATATAGTTGCCTACCGGTATTTTGCAGTATAATTTGCCATAAATGAGCAGATACAGGATGCACATTAACAAATCAGAAACAGCATTACATGTATCTAGATACTAGGTGAGAGAGAAAGCACAATAGCGAATATAATTTCTATTTTTATACTCTTGTTATTAAAGAACCTTAAAGGTCTTTATTGAACAATAAGAGATCAAAAGAAATAGTCAACAATATCAAAGACATGCATAATGCTAAGTATTGTGTTAAACAAAATGATACATTAGCTCATTTCATAGCACATATGAATAAGTTTGTTAAATAAGAAAAAATTAAATCATAGCTGTTTATTGATATAGTAAGAGGTAGTGAGTAAATATCCCAAATAAATATGGATGATGAATTTCTATTACTTGCAATCCGTGATTATCCAAGGATTTCTGGAAAACACTAGCAGAGAAGCAAGAGCAGCTTGAGGTAAAATATGTATCACTCCCCACTCAGATACGCTGCTTTAGGAATTTGAGTGTGGAACCCCACATTCCATTCCTATAATTGCTCTGCATGATGAGGATATGATATCAAGTCTGGGAATCACTGTTGTAGACAAGTGATAAATTAGGGGCTGCAAAGTAAAGGCTATTTACCCTAAAGTTGTATACAGGATTAACAAGGAACTAACTGGGTTAATGATTTTATAGACTTCATTGTACACTGAGACACTGACTTTATTCTCAACAAAAGAAAAAGACTTTTGACTTGACCTAAAATATTTCATTACTTCATATCCCTAATTTGCTCTCAGTATCCACCCTGGAGTTAAACTCCTCCTTGAATTCTATATTCCTGCCATAAACTGTTAAAACTCTTGTGTCCATACAGTTTACTCTATGGACTTTGTATCCAACTTTCCAAGGTTGAAATTAGACATTCTCTACTAAACCTCCACTCAACCTGAACATGTGAAGTTAATAACCATTTCTTTAAAAGCCCTAAAGCTTGAAGGATTTCTAATTTGAAGACTGTTTTCTGGTTTTACTTGTATAATTGATGAAATTAAAATCGCCATTCCTGATGAACTGTATGTTCCATTTCAGGAGACCATAGTGTCCTATGATCACATGGTTGTTTGATAAATAAATGAATATATGTATCTATTATATCCATTTCATTTCTTCATAATTGCTATTCTTTATAATTATAACTATATCCACACATTCATGTACTAATTGAAAAACTTATTATCTACAATGTGGGTCCAAAAGTTTAAAAATATTATTCACAGTGCTATTCTTGTTTTCTAGCATCAATACCAACACAGTGCAACACTTTTGTAATGCCTTATTGAAGTTCTAATGTAAATGATCATTCATAATCATTAATTAAAGGGCTGGGGAAATGGCATAATGTGTAAGAGCACTAGCTTTGTAAACTTGGTGAGGTAAGTTAGAATACTCAGCATCTACATCAAATTCCTGCAGGTGTTTAATACCCTAGCATTGAAGGACAAAGTTGGGCTGACCCCAAGAGGCTGCTTGTGAACCAGCTTAGCCTTAATGGTAAGCTTCCCACTCAGTATTAGACCCTTTCTATAGGCATCCACCAAACACACCACAAACACACACACACATACACACACGCACACAAAATCACACAGTTTCTTCTACCTCACATATCGTTTCAAAAGTATCTGGAACTCTAAGTAAAATATTTATTCTACCCTATTCTGAATTATATTAACTTATTTTTTTTCAATTGAAAAAATTGGTAAGTTAAAGCAATAAAATGATTTTAGTTAACATATACTTTTTAAAAAACACATTAAAAGTTTCACAACTGTCGTTTCCACAAATTCTGCTAGAGAAACAATGCAGTCATTGTTTTCATCACACCAGTTTCATTTTTCTCACTTTTACACAATAGTGAATATGGGTGTAATTAGTGAATGCCACTCTATGCTACTGCAACTTTAGAAAATCAAGGGGTTGAAAACAACTGTTGTGAACATTTTGCTTGAGGTTGACAGAACTGAACCTATGTTGACTCATTAAAGTTCAAACAACTAGAAAGCAAAAACAAAGACAAGACATATATATTACATTTGACCACACTTTTAAATGTTAGCAGAGAAAAATGTACTGTGCTAAATTGTTGAAATAACCAGTCTAGCTAAGGATGAAACAATTATATTTTTCATGAAACAGGAAAGGAGAAATCCAGGCACAGCAATATAGCACAGGAAATTTGTAGAGAGCATGCACACATAGGTGCACATGTTTGACCCTGGGTCCTAGCAAAGCCAGGGCTTAACTAAGACTCACCTCTTAAAGATGATTGCCTAACAAGGTTCCCTATCATCTCCCCCTTTTGTGTAAACTAGAGCAATCCAAACCCAATACAAAACTATAAACAATAGGAACTGATATAAAGTATAATATTACAAACATCATAAGCAATATTAAGCAAGGAACACGTGACAAATGTTTTAATAACCATTCTATTTCAAGGAGTCTAAATCATGCATTGGAAATAAGCTTGGAAAATCATAAGACGAAGAAAACTGCAACAATGTCAAACTTCTACAACATTTACCTCTCCAACAACAGCCTTCAAGTTTTTGGTGAAAGCAAAAACAAACAAAGAAAATCATTTTCTTTTACCTACCACTGAGTGTTAGCAGATGTTCGAAATTCCATTCAAGGCAGTGAACTAGGGACTCAGCACCAAGTATTTCCATAAACACGTCTAGGTAGATCTTTGTGCTCATCATTAAGTAATGCCAAAGTATTATTTTAACTTCCATTTTGTGCCTTCAGGCACAGCTACTCAAGAGTTGTATACTTGACTGATAGAAATAAAAAACACTCACAGAGATGTTTAAGCAAAGAAGATTCTGAGTAAAAAAAAAAAGCCCTGGTGTATCTTAGTGCAGCATCTGATATGGTGGATGAATAGTATATTGGCTCGCTGGTGACTTTTATGATAATATCTATGACTCAGTATGCCATTTGACACACCTTAGTAGTACTTAGAATTAACATCGGAGAAAATCAAAGATCCGAAAAATGAATGAAAGAAGCTTAACACAGTTTGGAAGTGCTTTACTTATATTTTAATAAATTAGCATTACATATGGAAGTACAGGATGAGAACTGTCATATTTTCACTAAAATATGCATCCAATAAAAGGGCGAATGAGGACTTTTATATCTAGTCAGTTTTAATATATAGAAACTTTTATTCTTTCTGTCTTCCAAAATATCATCTCTGGTGCTGATATTCATCTTGGAATCTGGAGTTCTATTTTCAAGTTCTAAGTGTGCAACTGTTTTCTCTGTTTTTACACATACATTAAAATTTAGAGTTATGGAAATTCAGGACAGTGTAACAATTATTTAAAAAGGAATTATAGGTGCATTATGCTTTACTAAGTATGTGTCAGCTGTCTTATATAATTGTCAGTATATTTGATGCTTTCCAACAATTGAAAATGTCATATATGCTTCCAACACACTCCTGCATCTTAATATTTACAAGTCAAAGTAAGAATTTTCTATAAGATATGAGATACTTTTGATTGTGAGTTTATTAGCTATCTTAGGATATGAACAAACAGAATTAGAAGCCAAGGAATATGAACCAAGGTATCAGTAGTTTTTGTCTTTCAGTGGTGTGAATCAACTAGCTTAACAAAAACATATAATCCAAAGTAATAATGATGTGGATAAAAGCAAGAGAGAAATGACTCTACTTTGAAATATGGAATTGACTTGTACACTAATTCTGCCTCTGCTTTTTAAATTGTTCAATATATTTTCTAGAAAAAATACATTATATGAAGCATAAAATACTTTATAATTTCCTTTTTAATAATGCCCTTGGGATCCTATTGATTTGAGAGATCTTTCAAATCGTTACTTAAAGTTACATTTTAGACAACTTAAAGCACTGACATCAAAGTTTAATTCATTTGCCTGGAGAGAGGGTTCAGTGGTTAATGCATCTGCAGTATAAACATAAAGAGGTGAGTTCAGATCCTATAAGTCATGTAAGGCAGGGTATGGTGGCAAGCATCTTTATCCTGGTGCACCCATGGCAGTTCAAGAGGCCTGACCCCTGATAACCTGAACACTACCTATCCTGCCATTTACAACAGTGAGCAAGAAACAATGTGGAAGGGAGGAACGTAGACTCCAGGCTATTCCAGGATTTCTGCATGTGTACATGTGCCATCACTCTCAGAAGAACACATACATACACTGACATAAAAACATGCACACAACAAAAAAATCTTTTGTAAAAAGAATTAAACTGTATATATACTTCAGAGATGCTGCCTCAATAATAGACACACAAATGCACTCATAAAATCACATAATTGCTTATAGACCATAATGTAATTTTCATTTCAGAAACTGGAAGAAAATTTTAAGTATATAGAGCAAATAGTCATAAGTGCATTATAAAATATAACCTAAATATGGTATCTGGTATGCATTTTAGATATAGTCACATGTTATGATTTCATATTAAGTAATTTGATATAAGTAAGAAATATTATGTAAATTTTAAATATTTCTAGAATTTTAAAATTCACCTGAGAGCAGATTGCTATTCAGATTGTCTTAATATGAATTAAAGGAGCTACAAAATATCAATAAATTATGAAATTATTTGTATCTTACAGTGAGATCATTGAAAATTAGTTTTATAATCAAATGGAGCCAAAACTGATTTCCAAAGAGCATTGTATTTTTCATCAGCTTGGTAGATAGAGAACACACTTTGCTCTGGGTCAGAAAAGAAATGATTTATTACACCATCGTGGCCTTCTGAATAGCTTTATAATCTCTCATTAAGTGCAACAGTACAGAGAGTCATTTACTGATCATTTTACAAAGACTAGAACATCCTGTGACTGCTTAGGCAGCTGTATAGCGATTTACAAATCAAGACAGGCATCGAAATTACTGAACATAGAAAACAATTCTCAGTGTCAATGCAAATAAATGTTTTTAGATTTTTGACAATATATTTAGTCAAATAAAATAAGGTCCTTTATTCATGAATAAATTTGAAAGGTATTCAAGCAGGACTCCAAAACCATTTATTTTGAATTATTTGCCTTATTATCTTAATGCCATTTTCATGTCACTTTGTAGTAACCTTGTGATGGCATAGCAAAGCAAGAATAAAGTGACTAGCAAAGGGCAGGATGAGTAGCACAAATCAACAAATGTATTTCTTCTTCAAGAGTCAATAGATTGGAAATGGTAGCAAATGCCTTTAATGAGTTTCTGAGTAGTATAATCTACAAAGTGAGTCCCTGTCTTTAGAAGTACAAATGTCATAGTAGAAATTCACATTATGATCTGATGTTTCAGCCCATAAATATAAGAAATATATAAGCTAACAATATACAGAAAACATAAAATGCCTGTTGTACAGAAATAGACAATTGACATATTTTGTATATTCAGGTAGTCATCCACAGATACAGCCAACAAGTATCCAAAATATTCAGGGGAAAAGTGGTCTACACTAAGCATGTCCAGACTTTCTTTCTCTTCTTTATTCCTGAAGCTATTTGCATAGAATTTATGTAGTATTTAGTGTTATAAATTCTTGAGATGATTTAAGCATATGGGAGAATTTTCACATGGTTTATGTAACATTTTATATAAGTGGCTTAAACATCACACATCCTGATATCCAGGTGTAGAGGGAAGCCTTAAATCCAAAATGTAAAAAGCCTGAAAGACGCTTCCGATTCATTCTGGCCGGAGTGAAAGCTCTGGGAGATGCTGGTGAATATAAGACAACAATAACAAAGAGGAAAAGCTTGAGAAGAAAAGAGCAGCAATAGAATAAACCAACATTCATTGAAATATGGAAAAACTGAATAGTTGTTTATCCTGTTAAGTTTATTCTTTTAAATCTTTTTTCTTGTTCAGAACAAAAATTGCTAATAAAAGCAAAGAAAATTAATATTTAGTTTTATTAAACAAAATGTTTTGATTCCCAAGAGTAGGATAGATAATGAATCTTGAAATTCATTTTAAAGTGAAATAAGAAGGCAAACAGAAGTTTCCATTATTTTCAAACTTGAGGTCTCTATTGTGCAATAAGGAGGTGACACACTTCATAAAGTAATGTCACGTGTAATAAAGCATTCTGCTGTAACATGGTTTGTTACATTTCTGATAAAGATATTGACACACAAAGCTTTTGATGTGGTTGTAAGATAAAAGTATAGCCCATTGTTTTTAAATAAAATCACTAATTGATTCTCACTCTGAAACTTTCAGGAATTTTGCTCCTGTGTTTCACCTTATGTCTCATGTGACATGGCTCTGCTTAAGGACATACTCCACAACTGATGGTGATAGAAGTAAAAGCTGTAATTCAATTTCAACTTCATGTTTAAGTCTATAGACATAAATTGACATTTATAAACAGAGTGACTGTCTAGAGATAAAGCATCCAGAAATCAAGGACAGGATGAGTTATTAACCTGCATTCATTCCTTTTTTTTTTCTTACTTACCTTGTGTGTACAGAACACAAGCCATCTGATCTGTGTGTGTGTGTGTGTGTGTGTGTGTGTGTGTGTGTGTGTGTGTAGGGGTGGGTATTTTCTGATGGTGTGTGAGTGGGAGGCAAAGCAAAGACAAAGAAGTAAGTTATTATACTGTATTCTCTACATCACAGCAAGTTATGCCTCTAAGTACTAAGGTGATTCACAGTTGCTAGAAATGAATTATTATCATAAACATAAAAACATCTTAAGGAAGACGAATGACTTTATGGGTTTACTATGTATATTTTATATCTTAAATGAAAGACGGATCAAATTAATGAGGTCTATCAAATATTGGCTAGGTTAAGTACTTGGCTTTGAGAAAAGCAGAAGAAAAAATAACTATATAAACTGTGTGATATAAAATTCAAATTGAACTTCTTTCATGGTGATTTTCAAAATACTAACCCAGTGTTGTTGTCAATATAATGGTATTTAATTTTGTATCCATACACTATTTATAATGTACACAATGAGTTAATTTAGAATACTACAATATTTAGTAACATTTTTAGAGCTATTTTCTATGCTAATGTATGAATAGTTGTACATTATATTCTAGAAGCTACATGACTAAAATAACTGAGCTTTCATTACCCAATTTTAGAATCTATTTCTACTCCAGCTTGGAGAAGTGTTGACTGAAGAGTGATCCCAACATTTAGTATGTATGAGGTCCCATGCAGGGTACAGATGGCATCTTAACCCCATCCATATGTTTAAAACATCTCCTTCATTTTCAAGTTTTTCAGGCACCAAAACAATCATGGAGTGAAGTGGTCTTTAAATTTTAATTTTACAAAATAAACCAGATCTCTTGTGCAAAAACCTTTGCCAGCTACAGAATTTTTTCAACAAACAGCAAGCCAAGCACACATAAGGACCAAGAAAAGAATAATAAATATGCATTTAATTAATAAGATTGAGTGAATTATCTTTTGGGGGCTGTAATACTTTTGCTGATGTATTTGGTTTCTACATATTTGAATACTTTTCATATGACTTCAGCCTGTTCTATGATAACTTGGATCTTATTTTCTATTTAGTATGGTATTCTATTTATTATGTGATGTAAATTCATGATCATATCCTAAGTAAATTTCTTATTAAATAATTTTATTTCTTTTACATAAAACCATAGTTTCCTTCCCCTCCCTGCTTTCTCCCCTTCCCTCTGCCACTACCTCCTTTCTATCCTCCCCCACTCCTCAGAAAGTGTGAGGCATCCCATGGGAGTCAACAAAGCCTGACATATAATGTTGAGATAGGACCAAACTTTTCCCTCTGCATCAAGGCATCCCACCATAGGAAATAGAATCCAAAAAGCCTATTCAAGCATCAGGGAAGGATTCTGGTCCCACTGCTAGGGACAGACCAAGGTACACAAATGCCACCCACATGGAGAGGGCCTAGGGTGGCAACATGCTATCTCTCTAGAGTCTGTGATCTCTCATGATCTTGGGTCAGCTGTCACCAATATCCCCATCATGATTTTGAGCATTCTTGCTCATAAAATTCCTCCTCTCTCTCTTCAACTGAACTCCTGGAGCTCTACCAAGGGGTAATATTTAGAAAGTGGTCTCCTGTGCCATTGGGTTCAAATGTCCTTCCCACATTTTTCTATAAGGTTCAGTGTGGCTGGCTTTATGCTGAGGTCTTTGATCCATTTGGACTTGAGTTTTGTTCATGGTGATATATATGAGTCTATTTTCATTCTTCTAGATGTTGATATCCAGTAATGCCAGCACCATTTGTTAAATACATTAAGCACTATTTTTAATTTTTGTTACATAATATTTAGATTTACATGACTCCTTAAAGAAAAGTCCATATTTATACATTGTCTCTAGAAACACTAATGGTATTTCTCACTTTTCTGTGAATTTAATATTACTATAATTTTAAAACTCTGAGTCAGCTTCTTTGCTTACTATGGAGCTACAGAAGACAGAAACAGTCATTAAGATCCAGTACTAAAAATGAAAAAGTACAGGGTATTACTGATTTACACAGTTGGCAGCTAGTGACAGAAAATGAAGCAAGGAAGCTGAAGAATTTTGCATCAGGAATTAATCTAACCCAAAGGAGAGTCATGCATGTTGATTGACAGAACCCTAAATAATGAACCAGGAGTCTGCAACAAGAGGAATCTTTCCAATTTCTCAGATTGTGTTTTCTGTGCCAGAAGAAAGTATGTGAATCACAGACTCTTTGTTTATATTCAAATATTAAATATGTTCAGGAATATTAATAATGTTCTCTTAATTCATTTTAAATTGATTATGATTTTATATTTGTAAATTTCATTCATGATTGTTTTATTTCAACAACGCTGTCCATTGTCCAACTCTTCCTATGGTTCATCTAAACATTTTCCAATTCATGATCTCTTCTTTATTTATTATTGTTTCATAAACATAATTATCTATTTACCGTCTATCTGCCATCTATATTTCTAAATATCTATGATCTACCATCTGTCAATCAATTGAGTCCATCAAGTGCTACTCCAATATACAGATTTTAGGACTAACCACTTGAGATTATATAGCCTGGCAGAGAGTTCTTTCCTAGAGAAAATGAGTCTCTTTCTCTCAGCAACCATTGATTGCCTATAGCTCTTCATCTAGTGGTGGGGTCTTGGGAAACTTATCCATCCATGGTGACAGGTAAATTGCTAATCATCATGCAGGTCTTCTGTAGGCTACCACATGTTCAGACTACAGGTACATCTTCTTGGTCATGGCTAGAAGATACTGCTAGTAACAAGTGTCTAGACCTCTGGATATCAACTCTTTGAACAAATTTTGAACCTTAATTGCTGGAACTTTCATATAGAAGACCATGATGTTTTAAGATGGTTGTTATCTTTTCTTAATATTTAGTGTTTAGATCCCTTAAACTGACTTAAACTATTACTTGAGCATTCATTTGAGTAAATATATAGTATGAGTAACTTTTTATCTCCTTACAACTTTTTAAAAATTTTGGCAAGTATACATAGTAAAAAAGATTTTTTATGAATTTTAAACAGCTTAATAATAATTATAATAGAAACCAGCAATATTGGGTGTGAAGTATGCAATGAGAATGGAAGTTCTACAAGAGTATCACAAGGATACGGTCATGGTCCATCAAATGAAGAGTGGAGATAATTCTATCCGCTGTCATTACTAACTACTCAGATCTCTACATACATTATCATGCTCTCAGGATATATTGCTAGATTTTGAAAACTTACTATTTTTTCCTATACTTTAACTGTACATTTGGTTATTTTCATGAAATTATATTTATATGTCTATTTCTAGTATATATGATCATTAGAAACTTTAATATCTATTCTTATTTATAAATTTTTTAAAAAAATATTTATTTATTATGTATACAGTATTCTGTCTGTGTGTATGTCTGCA
>LOJH01034051.1:890-17018 GCA_001685095.1 Ellobius talpinus
CACACACACACACACACGGGTGAAGGGAGGGAGGGAGGGAAGGAGACTGAGATTTAAAAAGACTAATCATGAGGCTGAGCATCACTATCACTACACCTCAGTAAGAAACTCAGAGAAAGTGCAAGAAACTCAGAGAAAGTGTGGTGGCATCACTTTCCACTAAGACGGAATTCCCATCCACTGAGAATCTGTTTACCTGTCATACATGAAAAGAAATTAAGTTAGAACCTGCTGCTCAGGTTAGTGGAGTGTCACACAAATCCCTAAATATCAATGACTTTTTGTTTCAGTTTAACTCTGAGAACATGCAAGGCCCCCATACATCTCATATCTCCTTATGTGGCAGAACTGGAGGGTCTCTTAAGGGCTCATAAAGTAACACAGGCGTTTCTCATCAGAGTTAATCACAAAGGTGCAGCTAAATGCGAGGAGAGTGGACAGTGTGGGGGCAAAACTGGACACATGGGGAGCATTAAGTGGACCTAAGAAGCTGTCTTCTGTCACAAAAAGCAGCTTGTAACCTAAGTTTAAGATGTACAGAAAGATGCCAAGATTCACATGGATGACTTAATCTCTTTCCTGCTTCATTCCCTAAATATCGGTATTTCTCTGATAATTCCATTCCATTTAATACAAACTAAATAAAAGAATGATGCATGATACAGTTTACCAACTCCCCCAGGTCAAAGTCCAATTTACCTCTCAGCTATTATATTTAAACTCATCCCTCTCCCTTGGGTAAGAAACAATATAATGTGAACCATATTTGCTATCCACCATTACCATGAGTGAAAGTTGTTTTCCCAAACTGTTGTAAAGTCAAATTACAGTTCTCTATTTTTAACTTACCGAAGTTTCTCTTCTGAGTTCCCCAGATATAAGACAGACAAACCAAGGAGCACCATGGACAGACTCTCTACCCTGCCACAGCCAAATAGAAATGCTACCAGAGTTGCTGCAAAGCTAAAAATAAAACCAAACCTAGAACCACCTGCTTCATGGCAAAATTACAGAGGCCACTATCAAAACACAGCATATAAACTTTTAAGAATTCTTAAACTGCAAAGTGGGCTCCATCACTGTGTGAACTGAATAGCCCACCAGCTTTACAGGAGCAGTTCCAGACAACGTTCCTATAAGGACGCGGTATCTGCCTGCTTTAGACCATGGCCCAGGTTAAATATAATGTTCTTTAATTAATAAACATTAAAACAAGGTTGTGCTATGTATTGTGGTTTTTTACAGAAAAAAATATGATTTGTAATGATGATGAAAATCCACAGTAGTTTTTTACTTTCGAATGCTTAAGTGAATATGTTTCACTTATTTCTGTGGAGAAAGAAATGGAACAAGAATATCTGGAAATACAAAAAGATAATAAGGCCTTCCATGAAGAGGTAGTTGAGGAAAAAAATGTATTTTTCAGTCAAGATATCAAACCTGAGTTTCAGAATATAAAAGGATACTGTGCTGTATTTCTCTACGACAAACAAGACAGGCAGACAGGAATCACCCTTTCACCTCTATACAAGAAAAATGCATCTTCCTGCCCACTGTAAACATCCCAAAAGCTTGGTCAATGGCTTTTATATTAAATAAAAAAGTGAATTAAAAAAAAAACAGTTCGGGGTCATCAGATAACTATAGTAACACAATGTGAGAAGACATTTTTAATGAATAAAAATACATACAGGATTTCTTGTATGTGTAGCCAAAGTATCAGCATTTTCCATATAGAACATCCAATATTTTGCTGCATTTTAATTAAGGTGTCTAAACATTATCACAAAGAACTGCAAATTGGTCGGAGCATGCGGTAAGGAAAATTAAGCTCTAAAGGCTTTTTATCACCATATTTCAGGAACCAAGGGTGTAAAATGTTCTAATTTGGGATATATTAAAAGCCATAAAAGGTCTTTCAAAAAGATTAATGGTACTTTGCTTGGATTTAAGATAAGGGCTTTAGCTGGTTGGAAAAGCAGGGCCCTGGCTGGACCCTTGAGGCATTCATCTTTACAGCCACTTGGAAGATTTGTAAAAGCGCCTGCACAACCTCAAGCAAATGCACCGCGACATTTTTTTTAATTCTTTTCAATTTTACAGGTTCAGTGTGTGTAAACCATATTGGGTCGTAAAACAGATATGATGGCACATCCTTATAAACACAGTGCAATTTTAAGAGATAAAAAACTTCAAAATAAAGTTAGTTCCTCTTACAAATGTTGTCATAAAGTTTCGTGATAATCTTTTGAAGCATCTGATTCCAACAGCTTCATCTAGCACAGCTACAAACTGCTTATCCATTTTATAAAATATTTTAGTCATCTCAAAATTACCAGAGTTATGAAGTTTTCCTCCCTTTTGAACACTTTCAAGGCACTTATTTAAAAATACCAATTATCATACTTTAACTTTTTATAGAATAATAGGTCTCTATGAAAAATATTTATGCCATTCTCTTTTGTTCTTTAATTAAATGAAAACAGATGTTTTCTGAAGTAAAGCGGAACCATTACTGGAGTACTTAAAGTGTTAAGGTCTTTAATTTTTATATCAGTTTGGCCGACAATTCCTGATTGTCTTTACTCAAGCTCAACATTAATGTCAAGCAAGTTACCTAGGAGACGAAAGAGATCAAAGAGACAAAAAACCCTCCAATGTCTGATTAATCAAGCCTGCAAACAGCTTATTTCTTTTAGCCTGCATGCAAGTATGAAAATGAGATTCTGGGAGCCGAACATTGTGCAGATTTGTTCATTCTTATCAGAACAAAGCCAGCGGCAGCTTATTTCATGGATCATTGGCACTGTCATCAGCGCTACACAGAACGGGTGACAGCTCCTCATTTTGAAGCTTGAACAAAATTAGCAAAAAGTCGGCACAAATTAGCCTCTCATCTTTTTAGTAATATGACATTATTCATTTACTTTTTATCCAATTTTTAATTTTTTCCTTGTCAGCTATCCCTTTCTAGTGTCTCTCAGATGCCTTCTGAGAAACAAGCACAGAAACGGTCAAAGTTGAAGTAACACAAAGTTCAAGAGCAAAGAACAAGTATTTCCAATGGTCAGCTCTGTTGTGTTTTAAAATTTAAGTTTCAAAACTTTGCAATAACTGTTTTTTAAAAACAACTCAGGATGCCACTGTATTTCAAGCAAGGATGTAACAAGGCTAACAGGTTTCACGCAAACCCCAGTGCTCTGACAACAGCCTAAGCTGTGACACAGCTCATCATCCAATCAAGATCTTTTCTTTCCATCACTGGCATCTTGTTTCAATGTTAACTTGAAGTGTGTGCATACACAGGCGGACATGTTTGTCTATCACATTAGTGTCTAGATGTACAACCAGATACATACTTACACATACCTATAACTCCTGCCAGCTTATTTCAATGCATAACCAACAAACACTGATTTAAAACACATTAGGAAGATAGATGCACCTATACACATATAATATGATCCATACACTCTGATTTAATAGCGAAATAGTTTACATAATGCCCATTTTAATAACTTCAAATTATACCTAGATTACAATATTCCAAAGCATAAGAAAAAGACGTTACATTGCTGAAATTACTCCTGGATATTGACATTTATAGTCAGACAATTTATTCCATTCATAAAGGGGAAAAGCATTAAAAAATTAACCATAAGCTGTTAGATGCTTTACACAGCCCCATAAGAAAGACAGTTTTTTGAAAGAACTGTAGTACTGTTTTCAGCAATTTCTTTATCTCTGTTCTTCTAAGTAAGAAAGCCTATTAACAAGCTTTGAACTTAAAATCACATTTACAATAATGTGCCATCAACAGTTTTATAAGCTAATTAGAAAAAGATTAATTAATGACTGGCTGCTAATAAAATGGCAATCATGAAGAAAGAAACCAAGGGTGCTAAGCTTCAACTACCACCAATTAAGAGCTAATTACAAACAAATTATATATGTGTTTTGCTGTGGGCTTTAATTTACTAAAATGGTTTTAATTAAAAGAGAAAACATGCTGATTAATTGAACTGCAGAAAAAAATCTACAGTATAAACTGTGCTTTGTCTGTCTCTTTAATTAGACTTGTAACATATGAAATCTTTTTTTAAGGTTAGTTAAAAGCACAGATAAACATAATTAAGACAGCGCATAAGGAATGCCATTCAAGGTGAGTACCCAGCCAGACCCCAGAGGTTAAAAGAAACCTTCACAATGCAATGGGATTCGAATGAGCACACCTGGAAACCACAGAGAGATGCCCTTCACTAAACACCAGTTTTACTTTTCTGAGGCCAACTCACTTTGACTTCGAAGCTGGAGGGTCTTTATGAGAAGAAAGTCTTTAAACTAGATGTAAAGGAATTCATCCAGGCCTTCTCTCATGTGGTCAGAGAAGCTTATTCCTCTACATGTAACAAACAACTGAGTTACTTGTTAGAGTTAAGGAGAATAAGTCTTTAAAAAAATTAAAACTACCATGTTAAAACCCCACAACTATGTGCAGACAACAAGAGGAAAACAGGGAGAAATGTCTGAATTAAAAAGCACTGAGAGGACCAAAGATAAAGAAAAGGAGTCAGTCAGTCCTGGACGATCCTCAGCAGGCACATAAGGCCTCCAGGAGAGAGTGTCCATCTCCTCTAGGAGCTGGTGGAGCTGCCTAGCAACAGCCCATTACCTGAGAGGGCTTTTCCTCCCCAGTGCCCTATCCTCTTTCCTATTGTCAATCCGCCAGTAAAATATACCAAAAAGAAAACGGCACTAAACTGTACTTACTACTAAAAAGAGAAGTCGATCAAGAAAACATCAGGACTGGAAGGCAGAATAGTATTAAAAGACAAAATATATTTTGCCAAAGTCTGCAGATATCCACACAAAATGACTGTAAGTAAAACCTCCCATCTGTTTTTAGAGAAAACTCATAGTTGGCAGCATTTGTCAAACACACTCCTGCTAACTGCAACATCTCCTTTCCATAAACATAAAATAGTGGTTGGAACAAAGACATGACATTTACTCTTTGTATGTGTGTGTATGCATATATCTGTAAAAAATTTGTACTGTACTCTTCTTACTCACTCTTCAGATACCAGAAATCACAATATTTATAATACAGAAAGAATCTGACTGTCTTCAGCAGCACTAGATGTCCCAGCAATACGTTTTTATAATGGTTAACTGGAATATGCTGTTCGGCATTGTATCTGAGCAATTTTAACTCAAAAGCTTGGTTTCAGGATATTTCTTCCCAAAGAGTATTCATAAGAACAGGACACTGGACAGGTGGAGCTGAAGTGCATATGAGGAACATATGCAGTTAAGGGAGGGTAGGTGACTCATTTGAGGGTGGGAAGATACTGTTTGTGACCAAGTGAAGCTGGTTTTTAACTGCACAAGCTAACAGAAAAATGTTTAGAGAAAAGTCCTTTTTCCAAAATGTAATAGTCACTCCAATTGCTGCCCACTAAATTAAATTCAGACTTTAGCAGTGAATTTCAAAGTATTTGTTTCCACAGGTCTCTTTAGACTGAAGATAATGAGTCAGAAAGGACAGCAGCTAAGGAGGAAGGGTGGAAGATGAGCAGAATGCTCTGCCAAGTCAGAGGTTACCAGCCAGACACCTCCAAACAAGAGTTTAGAGAAAGATGGAAAGTTTAGATCAGTACACCCGTCTAAGTCCTTAGAAACTGGTACAGCACTGAACGGGCAGATAAGCAGGAGGGGCACTCTCAAAAGAGTATAGCTTTGCACAGCAAACCCTAAAATGATAGCACAGTTTAAGCTCAGACACAGACTTTAAGTTGCCCACTTTCCCCAAACCAGATTCCACACAAACTCAGTCATCACAAATTTGAAGGACACATTTCCGGGAAATTATGTGGTTGCTGCGTCACAATGAGAGCACACCAACAGCCTAATTTTGACACACTCTCTTTGAGGGCTGTTCTCAAGGTCTATTCACAGACGTGGTTCTACTTTTAACTTCATTTTTCTCAAAATTGATGCTGCCCTACTCGCTTCACAGGCTTTTAAATGTTAAACATCAAAATGAGCTTCACCTATGGCTGGAAAGGGCTTTAAGAACTCTGGGGTCTGTGCCTCTAAGCAAAGGCTTTATCAGCAGGTCCCAGTCACTGCTTCTTGAGAAAAGCAAACGCTGCTGTTATTAAAAACCAATCTACCTGAATTTCAAAAGGACACCTACCATGCATATATACACTCTATTCATAAAAGGTTTCTGCCCCAAACTCATGATTCTCTAGAATCCCATCTCATCGTCACCGTGTCTGGCACTAAGGGGTGAATATGAGCATCTGAAGCTTGCTCCTTTCCCTGTCAAAGCTCTTCTTGACTGGACATTCCTCGCGGGCGCTCAAAGCGTGGGCACAGCACTGGAGTCTTCCTGAGTCCATGTCAGAACAGCAGAGATGACCCAGCCATCCTTTCAGTTATACAGGATATAAATTACTGGTTTTTCTTTTAATCAGAATTCATTAAACTCAAAATAAATCATTTGAATTTACCAAAACATAGCTTTACATATGTATCACAGTAAAAAAGGGACAATTGAGAAAAATGTTATTTTCACATGTGCTAAAAACAGTATTTCTAAAGCAATCTCATTTGCCATAGAGTATGACAGGAAAGGACAGATCTTAAAATAAAACTCCTAATCAGCATTATAAAATCCCAACTTCTAAAGCAGCAAGATGAGAAGAAACCAAACTACAATACCAGTGTCCTCAAAGAAATCCCTATGTCTAAAAAACACTAGAGGTGCAGCCCTGAACGGGTTTTCAGGCAGTCAAACACGTACACAGCAGAGCAGCTCGCCAGGGCGAGGCTGGCACAGAACATACATGGAGCTCCTTCCCCACCCAGCACACCATCTGGGAAATTGTCCAGGTTCGTGAGATTTGAAATGGATTCAGAAAACAATCTATCATTAAATTCCTCACACTGAAACTGAAGTTTAGTCTTGCTTTGGCATGGAAGAAAATACTGTCAAGTGGAACTGGAGGCTATGGTTCAAAGTTAAAAGCACTTACTGCTTATGCAGAGGACTACAACTCTGTTCCCAGCACCCACATCAGGCAACTTACAACTACATTAAACTCCCAGCTCCAGGAGATCTGGACACTTCTCCTGCCTTCCTTGGACAACCACACTCAAATGTGTATTGATGAACAAGTGAACACACACATATGCAATTAAAAAAAAAAACGAATCTTAAGACAGGCAGTGGTGGTGCACGCCTTTAATCCCAGTACTCAGGAGGCAGAGGCAGGCGAATCTCTTGAGTTTGAGGCCAGCCTGGTCTACAAGAGCTAGTTTCAGGACAGCCAAGACTGTACAGAGAAACCCTGTCTTGAAAAAAAAAAAGAAAAAACATTGATGTGGGATGTCCTTCTGTATATGTGTTGCTTTTATTGGCTAATGAATAAAGCTGTTTTGGCCAATGACTTAGCAGAGTAAAGCAGGCAGGAAATCTGAACAGAGATACAGAGAGATTAGGCGGCATCAAGGAGATGCCAAGTAGCTCCCGAAGGAGAAAGACGCCCAGAACTTTACCCAGTAAGCCACAGCCTTGTGGTGATACACAGATTAATAGAATTAATTTAAGATTTAAGAGCTAACTAGAAATACGCTTGAGCCATTGGCCAAACAATGTTGATATTAAAATAACTTCTGCGTGATTATTCAGGTCTGGGCAGCCGGAAAACGAACGAGCAGTCTCTGCTTACAAATAATAATAATAACAACAATAATAATAATAAAATACAAAAAACTTTCTAAATGTAAAGTCAAACGTTGTTTTAAAGATCTAAAGTCCTTTGGCAATCACAATAACTTCCCTATACAAGAAAAGAACCAGCAATAGATGTCGAAATAGACAAAAGTATAACAAGAGAACATGTGCAGCCATAAACTATCTCTCCATAAAGTATTTGCTCATCAGTGGGGAAACAGTGTAGAAACTCAGCGGTATCACCCTCATCAAAGTCAAACCATAACAAGTGACATAAAGAGAGAGCATGTGCCTCTGGAGAGCCCGAGAAGGGCCCGTGTCACTGCTGTGACTCACCATGAGGAAATACTAGACAAAACACAATTGAGCGGTGTGTACTAACTGGCTTCTCCTCAAAAACAAGGTCTTGGAAAATAGGGACAGAGCAGCTATTCTAGATCAAAGGAACATTGCAACAGAAAGCAGGGTTAGGGAACAGGAAATGCCTTTGCTAGTATGGAAATTAATGGTATAAATGCAAATTTAAATAAAGTGTATGGATTAAAGAAAAACATCTTACAAATTTTGCAACTTTCTTTTTAAAAAATTTAATTTACTTTGTGATTGCATGTGTATACCCACATCATTTCTCCCCTTCTACCACACTGGCGCCAGGGATCGAACAACTCAGGTTCCCAACTGAGCCAACTTGTAGGCACTATTTATTTATTTTTATTAACTTCTTTACATGTGTGTATGGTGTGGGTATGAGGGCATTCACTGTATGTGAAGATCAGAAGACAAATTTGTAAAGTTAGTTCTCTCCTCCCACCTTTACATGGATTCCTGTGACCAAGCTGACAGCTACACTTGTGCAGTAAGCACCATGACTACCAAGTCATCTTCCTGGCCTCAAACTGCACAACTTCCTTAATAGCAAGTAAAATAATTAACCCTGCTAAAAAGAACTCAGAACTTGCTTGCAATGAAACAAACACTTCTCTGCAAATTTCCCTGGTATCAGGCAGAAGGGCTAATAAACTATGCTCTGCCTTATCTTTTCTTTCTCAGCAAGGCAAAAAGTCAGAGACAACTGACCAATGGAAGGGGTCCACTGAGGCAGCTGCCTTTCTAGGGAAGAGGTCACAGACACAATGCCTGGGTCCTCCAAAAGAAGAATGGATGAAAAAGGCAAGAGTACCAGTTTGAGTCCTTAATCCTGTAGAGTGCAATAAGGACACACACAGCATTTCTAAAAATCAGCAGGCGACCGCACACTATAGTCCTGCTGGTTTCCTTAAGTTGGATCTTGGGCTTTACTACTACTACTCTCCACCAAACCCAGACCAGCATCCAAACCAACACGAAACAGCCCGGAACCTTTCAAAACATTCAAAAGACACCTGTCAACAAGTAGCACAGGGTGAGCGACTTCCTCAGTAGAGATGCAGTTAGTTAAGCACCAGCTCCCTCAAAGGTTTCATTCCTGATCCACACCAAGCTGCCACGAGCTTCTATACCCACAACCTGAGAAGAGTTCAACCCACTGATTGGCTACTACTGCCCTGTGTGGTTTCCAGTCCCCGAAAGCGTCCCTAGATCCTACTCTTCCCTAGTCCCACCCGGATGTCCTTAAGAGTCGGGGAAGACATCTAACCCCTGAGGTCCTGTCCAAGCCCACAAGCAGTTCTCCTCCACCATTCCCTGATTCTGTGGCCACCCTGTCAAAACCTGAAGATGACATTCACTAATTGGTAGCACAGACTGACATATAGGGATGTTATTCACACTGAAGAAGCCAAAGATAACCAACAGGTAACAGGAAATCCAACTGAACTTGGGGCACAATTTAACATACCTTCGAATTCATTTTATTAAATGAACTTTATCTTTCTCCTTCGAAATTGTAATGAACAATTGTATCTAACAAGCGCTACATTTAATCAAAATACAGCACTCTTTTATAAAAATAGAGCAATTGTCAAACGGTAAGCATAAGGAGTATTAGAAGATGGGAAGAGCAGAATACCTTTTAAGGAAAAAGCAAACAAGGATATTTCACAGCTCAACTACCAGGTAAACGTATCAAAGCTTTGATGGCTATACTGAGTCATAGTACCCTCACAAATTAAAAACATACCAAATGCCTGACATGCATTTTTTTTCTTAAATAATGTAGCAATTCTATTTCTGGATATATACACAAAGGAAGTTCAAACAAGGATTCAAACGGATGCTAGTGTGCTCATATTTACAGTAGCATGGTTCACAACAGTCAAACTGTGGGAACACTGTCTACCAGCAATTCAATGTTCAGACAATGGCAGGAGTACCCCAGATGAGACAGAGTATCAATTCAATATACAGACCATGGCACCAGTACCCCAAATGAGACAGAGTATCAATCAGTTTGAAATGGAAGAAAATTCTGACATACACTACAACACAGTGATCACTAAAGAAGTTATGCCAAACAAAATATACCAGACACAAAAGCATAAGCATATGTCTTATATGAAGTAGCTATAGCAACTGAGGCAAAGCAGCATGGTATCAAAGCAGGGTGAAGAGGAAATTGCAGAATAATGGTTTAAGTTGCAGAGTTTCAGTTTTGAAAAAAAAAAAAAAGAATCTGGAGATGGGTAGTGAGAGACCGCACAGCACTGTGAGTGTCTTTGATGTAACTCATTTACACACTCAAAGTATCTACGAGCATAAATTCTACTGTACTTTACCATAATAGAACAATTCACAAAATGTCAGAGTCTGTTTTGTTTGAAATAGGGTCTCACACTGTAACCTACGTTGGCCTTGAAATCAGAGTAATCTTTTTGCCTCAGCTTCCCAAATGCTTGGATCACAAGCAAGAACCACCACACCCAGATTAAAATGTCAACTTATTTTTTGTTTTTTTTCAAAGCTATATAGTCACTTATGCTATTTCTACCTAATACCCTTAATATCCATAACTCTGAAATTTCTTTTATATTAGCCACCAACACACATGTATAAACGTTATACACAGAATAATGTGACCCATTATTTTTAAAGACTATGAAAAGGCTGCAGGGTGTGAGTGCAGAACGCACAGCTGCCCTCAGTGAGGATCAACTGACCTAGACACAAAAGGAAAATGAAGGTGCTCCTCTAAGCACACCTGAAAAACAACACCAACCTCAAACAAAATAAAGCAAAAAACAAAACAAAACAAACAAACAAAAAAAACCCTGCTAAAGCCAGGTCAAATAACAATTATGCTACAGAGAAACCCTGTCTTGGAAAACAAAACAAAAAATATCAATTATGCATAATTTTCAGCCTACATTTTAGACCAGAATAAATTTAGAGCATTAACATCAGCACAAAACCTATCATTTCAAAACAAACAGTAGGAAGGGAGAAAAGAATAAGGGCAGAAAGAAAATCAGAATCAGTCTGACTTACCTCTCGAGTAGCTAGCTGGTTGCTGAGCTCTTCAGCCTTCTCAACATCCCATTCCTCCACAGCCTGGTCTATCCTCTTTTCAAGGCCTGACTAGAAAGAAAGAAAAATACAAAACAAATTATGGCCAGGAAAGAAAGTCAATCATTTGCTAACTAAGACTATGTCACAGGACTATATAGCAAATGCAACATCCATTCAGTCCTCTCAATAACTCTATAAAGGCTTGCATCAATTTCAATTTATCGATAAAACATTTCTGAAACATTCAGTGACTAGTCAAGGTCCCCAAATTTCTCAATCTAACAGTAAAAAAAAGATGCAAATTCAGATGGGGGGTGTAGAACTCCCCAAATTTCTCAATCTAACAGTAAAAAGATGCAAATTCAGATGGGGGGTGTAGAACAAAAGACTGCTATTCCCTAATAACAGCAAAGTTAATTACAGCAATGGTTCAAAATTATGGAGCACTTAACACATGGTAGAACCTGGGGGCTTATACTACTAACGCTGTCATTTGCATCCTTATAACAGCTCCATTCAATGCTAGCTTGTTTGTAAGAGGTAGAAACAGTCATAAATTGCTCAACTTGGCTGACATCCCTCTGTAAGTTGTAAAGTAATACACTCAGCTTTGCACAAGTCTGAGTTTTCATCTACAGCCCATTCCCACAGCTCAACACTCTCACTCCCAAGTCTCTCGCCATCTGCAAATAGGGCTATTATGTCGACTACACAGAGAAGAAAGCAAAAAATAACAATTATTTTATTATCTTCCTATGGAAATATATTAATTTACTAAAACTGCTTCAAGAAATCAAAAATTTAAAGGTCATGGAATCACCAAACTAGGTAGGGTTTATAAAAAGACACCCTGTTATAAACAAGTCTGGTTGTGAATTGTTACTTCAGAACATAAAACATTTAAGCGGTCTAGAATGTGCTTCTTGAAAGACAATTTTATTCTAACAACTGCCTCCTATCCTTTCATTTCAATACAGTGAATCTTGGACCTCATACAAACTTCCTCCTCCTTATATAACAGCAAAAGTGTTAAGAAAATCTCTTCCACTGCCAGATCACAGCAGTCAACAGAGGGATTTTGTTCCTGTACTGATGTTGAAATGAAGACTTTATAAACTACAACATAATCCACCAAAAAACAACAAACTGGAAGCAGAGGCCATGGAGCACCTCCCTGGATGCCTGCCATAAAAAGACTCCTGTATCACAATCCCATCTGAGAACTGGGTTGGTCACTTGCTTTCCATAGCAGCTGAAGACCTTCATTCAACTAACTACCCTTCGTTATCTCTCCCCTTAGGCCACATGATTCTAATGCCATTTTCTACTCTTGTACAATCTCCAGATCTTTCCTGCCTTGTCCGTCTGCAGAGCTGTTCTCAGGCTGCTGCAGATAACACAGCAGATTCTCCCAAGCCTTTTCATTTTCAGGAAGTCTAACTCTGTCTACTCTAATCCTGTGCCACTCCAACTGAGATCTACGTATCAGCTCTGACCTGCCAATGTGCAAATCTACTATGCAAATGTTTTCATTTATAATACTTCAAGAAATCAAAATTCTAAATGTCACGAAATTACCAAACTAAGTAGGACTCACCACACACTTATCAAAAGTATATTATTTGGGTTCATGCAAAGCTAAGCTAAGGATCATTTGCCAGAATGCAGATAAACTACCTGGCTACCAGGTTTATCTAGATAACTCTTTCTTAGCCTCATCTATGGCATTGCTATAATTTATAATCTCTGGCCACAAGTGCCATCTTATTAATGTTCCTACTGCCTCTGACACACTTCCCTTTAAAAAACAAACAACTTTTCCCATCTTTTCAGTATTCCAAACTCCCACCCAGTTCCTTGCACACAGAAGGCACTCACTCAGCCTATCCTACTGCTCTGAACGTTGCAGTACAATAGTCCACGTCCGCATTAATACTGAAGTAACCCACCCATACTGGTAGCCCCAGATAAGAATTCCACAAGAGTAACACTGAAGTAATGATACCTTTCCAGTCTAAAAGGGGTAACATATTGTCATGTTTATTTATACAAATTTATGTGCAACAAATAAAAATGTATATCCTGGAGCTAGAGACCAATGGCTCAGCAGACAGGAACACTGCTGCCATTCAGTGGATCCCAGTTCAGACCCCAGTACCAGCATCGGATTCCAGAGGATTTGATACTTCTGGCTTCTGTATTTCTTGAGGGATCAAGGGTATCTTTATCTTGAGCTCCCAGAGTGTAGTACAATTAGAAGGTTATAGTCTCCATTTAGAACTTCATATTTAATCTATAATGGAAATGAAGCTATTTATCTACAAATGCTAAAACAGCCTATACTCCCTTTGCAGAACAAGGGATTTCCTCAAAATGTGTCTGAGACAGATGAAGTAAACATTAATATCAAATTCAATTTTCTTGTATCACAAGGACTGAGGTAGCCAGATACCTCAATTCAGTATTACCCAAACAATCACCTAGACAAGCTGCACTCTTTCACCTTAGGAGCCTGTCCACTAACCCTTCTTCAGACGTGTATGTTACGCACAGCAGCTGTGCTCCCTCCAATTACCTAGGCTCTTGAGACTGTAAAGACTGGGTGTTGCCTTCTGTATACAGTGCCCAGAGTAACCCAAAGATTCTTAGACCCAAATTACCTCCACCTATTGAAGCACTCTACTGAATCAACTTGTTAATGTCCCTCTGGTACACAGAGCTACAGCTCAGCACTGAATGTCACAAAGGGAAGGGAAAACTCTCCTATCCCAGAAACTCCTATGAACTGCTGAGCTTAAACACAAGGTTAAGTTTCACTCTGAAATTAAATCAGAATGGGAGCATCCCTTAGTAGTACTGCCTAGCATACAGGAAACCCTGGGCTTAATTCCTAGCACTGCACTAAATCTGGAGTAGTGGTGATATACACTTGTAATCCCAGTATTTGGGAGGTGAATACAGGAGGATCAGAAGTTCAGGGTCCTTGAAAGTCATGGTGGCGCAGCCTTTAATCCCAGCCAAGGGTAGCAGAGGCTGGCAGATCTCTGTAAATTCAAGGCCAGCCTGGTCTACACAGTGAGTTTGTTTTCTTCTTTTGTACAATGCTTTTGTCTTTCTCTTCTTTTCTTCTCTTCAATTTCATTGAGACAGGACCTCACGCTGTACCCAGGCTGGATGGGAGCTTATGGTACTTCTCATGCCTCAACCTCCAGAGTACTGAGTTTACAGGCATAATCTATGTAAGATGCCTAGCTCTGAAAATTTTTTATTTCTATTCTATTTTGTATTTAGAGACATTCAAAATTCTTGTTATAAACACTCCCAACAACAAAAGAAGATATCATTCTGCCAAAAACTCTGCTGAAAAAGTCAAATGAACTAGAACTTCCACCCAAGAGTTGAGCAATCTGGGGAGGGTCTCTAAACTTCTATGGCAGAAGTTCTCTCGTTAAGGTCAAGTAAATATAAAGCTGTGCTCACTACAAAGTGATGATGAGGGTCAAGAAAATACATGTGAACTAATTAGCTAATATTTAGATTACAGTAACCACCCAGTGGTGTTACTGGTTCCTCTATGTCTAACATCAGGTGACTTCCAGGAGGGGTTACACACCTTACCACACTTCTTTGGGGGCTTAGATACAAGTATCAAGAATTTGACTCTGGGTCAGTAAATCGTTTCATCAAACAAGATTCAAGTATCAAGCTTTTTAAGATTTTTCAGACAGGTCCCAAAGTAGCTTCTGATTTACATAGCATCTTCCACACCAGAAGACCAACAGGAGCTGAAGGCTAATATTGATAGCAACAGTGCCTTGATATACTCTTCACACTTTTTACTTAAGTGAGAATTAAGCATAAAATGTATCTCAGAGAACAGGTATGCATAGGAATGGCAATTTACCCACAAGTGGATATTTTACCTAAGGGCATCTATATAACAGGTTCCCATAAGACAATAATTGACCTCTAATCAATAAAGCTGTCCTACAGATGTCAAGACGGCACAACAAACAGGTGTGAGGACTCCATGGGCCCTTTACATCAGGGACTCAGCCCACATGCGCATACAAGGAATCTCTGTGACTAAAGCTCTTTAAGGCCAACAGCATTACAATATATCACTCCACAAATCTCAATGCTAAATGTTTATTTGGATAATATATTCAATCTTTAAAGCATAATAAAATATCTATTGGAGTTTGCTTAATTATGATATAATTTAAATATCTAGGAGCAAAATGAGGCAATTTCTCCATAAAGGAGACAGGCGGGAACAACATTTAAATACAAACATAAGTTAAATATTATACATAAATCATACAAAATTTAGAGAAATTAAAAACTAAATTTATCTATTACTTTGGAAAAATTCAGACTGACAACCAAATGATTTGAGTTTAAAGCCTCACTTTAAACATACCTGTTTGTTTTTTAATGCAAATACATCAGGAGACTAAAACTGGCCCTCCCTACAGAGATCACCATGGGGATAAGAAAACACCATGACTGACATCAGAACTTTGTGGTTTCTTCCCAAACCTCTGTACTACCCTCCCAACACACTGAAGGCAGTCAGGCTTTGATGTGATCTATATGCTAGAGTTCCACATAGTCTAGATGGAAAAAGTGCTCTATCACAAAAAAGAACAAGCGTGAAAAAGATATTCTATGCAACAGCAGTTGAAGAACTTTATACAAACATCAAGGACAGTGATTCTAAAAAATAATAAAAGTACCTGTAGTTTTCATACCAAAAGTGTCCATTTGACATACCCAGGACTACTTCAATAATGACAGCTACCTAATAAAATTGAGTCAACTATAGAATACTTGAGATATGTATAGTGAAATTAGAGGGCAAAATTTATTATGAAGAAATTCCCAGGGATGGGAGGATGGGGAGGGAATTGGGAGGAGGGGAGGAGGTGGAAATTTTT
>LOJH01034052.1:1196-12691 GCA_001685095.1 Ellobius talpinus
TTTGAAGTCTATTTTGTTAGATATTAGGATAGCTACATCAGCTTGTTTCTTAGGCACATTTGATTTGAATTCTTTTTTTCCCAATCCATTACTCTGAGGGATATCTGTCTTTGAGGTTGAGGTGTGTTTCTTGTATGCAGTAGAAGGATGGATTCTCTTTTCTTACCAAGTCTTTTAGCCTGTGTCTTTTTATAGGTGAGTTGAGTCCATTTATATTAAGGAATATTAATGACCAGTGATTGTGCTCCTGTTATTTTAGTTTTCATTTTTGGTGGTGATGTTATTTTATTGTGTGTTTTTCCCTTCTTTGGGACTTGCTGCTGTGAGATCATCTATTGTCTGTATTTTTGTGGATGTAGCCAACTTCCTTGGGTTGGAATTTTACTTCTAGTACTTTGTGTAGGGCTGGGTTTGTTGCTAGGTATTGGTTAAATATGGTTCTGTTATGGAATATCATGTTTTGTCTGTCTATGGTGATTGAAAAGTTTGCTGAGTATTGTAATCTGGGCTGGCATCCAAGGTCTCTTAATGTCTGCATAACGCTTGACCAGGACCTTCTGGGTTTCACTTTCCATTGAGAAGTCAGATGTAATTCTGATAGGTCTGCCTTTATAAGTTACTTGGCCTTTTTCCTTTGCAGCTCTTAAGATTTTTTCTTTATTCTGTATGTTTAATATTTTGATTATTATGTAGCAAAGGGACCTTTTTTGATTAGTGTTCTGTAAGCTTGTATCTTCATATGCATATCTTTCTTTAGGTTGGGTAAGTTTTCTACTATGATTTTGAGCTGGAGTTCTTCTCTTTCTTCTATCCTTATTATTCTTACGTTTGGTCTTTTCATGGTGTCCCATATTTCCTGGATATTTTGTGATAATCTTTTGTTGGATTTAATGTCTAGTCCCTCTATTGCATCTATATGCTTGAGATTCTCTCTTCCATCTCTTGTATTCTGTTGTCCATGCTTGTATTTGTGGTTCTTGATCATTTTGTCATAATCTCTGTGTCCATAATTCCCTTGGTTTGTGTTTCCTTTATTGTCTGTATTTCTGTATTCAAGTCTTGAATAGTTTCTTTCATCTGCTTGATTGCTTTTTCTTGGTTTTCTTTAAGGGATTTGTTGATTTCTTCCAATATTTTGTCTTTTCTTCCATTTCTGAGGGAATTTTTCATTTCCTCTTTAAGGGCCTCAAACATTCTCTATTTTTTTTCTTTTCTATTATTTTCTTTTGCTTCATCAATATTTGATTGTTCAAGTCTTGCTGTTTTAGGGTCACTAGTTTTTATTGGTGTCATGTTGCTCTTTGTGGTGTTTTGTGTCTTCTTACCTTGTCTACCAATCTTTTCCTCTGATTGGTGTGACTCTGGTGGTCAATCTTCCAGGTTCCAGTGCATCCAAGGTTCAGATGGTTGTTCCTCGTGGTGCAGTCAGGACCATGGTTCCAGTCACCCTGGCGGATACTTGGTGTTCCTAGGGGTTGCTCAGAGCTCCTGGGGTTCCCTCTGCTCCAGTGGAGGTGTTTGCCTTGGGCTGGCTCTAGCAGAGGTCACTGGCTCAATCCTGCTCCTATGGAGGACACTGCCTCAGGTTGTTTCCAGCTGATGGAGCTGGCTTAGGACTGCTCCCACAGATGTCCCTGGTTTGGGCATGCTCCCTCAGAGGTTCACAACTCGCACCCAGTCCCGCAGATGTCTCTTGCTTGGGCTTGTTCCCTCAGTGGTTCCTCCCTTGTACCTGCACCTGCTTTTGGTGGTAGTCGTTGCCTTGGTCATGCTCCTGTGGGGGTAGTGGCCTTGGGCCTGCTCCAATGAAAGTCACTGGCTCAGGCCGGCTCTGGCAGAGATCTCTGTCTCAGGCCTTCTGCTGTAGTGGTCGCTGCCTTGGGCCTGCTCCTGTGGGGGATAGCCACCTCTGGCCTGCTCCAATGAAAGTCGCTGGCTCAGGCTTGCTCCGGTAGATGTTGTTGACTCAGGCCTGTTCTGGCGGACTTCGCTGTCTCAGGCCTGTTCTCATAGATGTCCCTTGCTTGGGTCTGTTCCCAAGGAGGTCCCTGGCTTGGCCCCAGTCTTGCAAAGGTCTCTGGCTTGGGCCTGCTCCCTAGGAGGTCCCTGACTCACCAATAACTGAAATTTTATAACATACAAATTCAAGGCTTTAGGTTTCAAAAATATACATTAAAAAACAGGGAACACAATAAGAGGCCCACAGACACATATGACTTTGTATGGCTGTGGAGAAATCTATAAAATCAGACTCATGTTGTAAAAGGGACAAGGGAATGTAATATCCAAAAACTGAGCCACACAAAGTCAAAAAAAGCCAAACCTACATTTTTGGGGTAACAATCACTAAGACTGTTCTCCGAATTTGAATAATCAGGCCATCTTGGAGATTAAAACTAAGAGATTGGGACTATTTTGAACTCAGGAAAGACAAAAATACAGGTTATTTGGAGGTGTCTGGTCAGGGAATAAAATGTACTTTACTGTTTATGCTGGTTTTATGAAAGCCTGCAGCTGTGCTGATAACATCAAAAAATTGTGGTGGTTTGAATTAGAATGATGCTCGTAGGCTCAAGTTTGACTGCATGGTCCCCAGATGGTGAAATAATCTGGGAGGGATTAAATGGGGTAACCCTGTGGAAGTGTGTCATTGGGAAGATCTGAGGTTTCAAAAGAGTGGTGGTCTCTGCCTCCTGCTTGTGGACTAAGGTGTGACCTCTCAGCTAGCTGTTCTTGCCAACATACTTTTGCTCTGCTATCATGGGACTCTAATCTTCTGACTCTAAGCCCAATTAGACACTTTCTTTTATAAATTGGTTTGGTCATGGTGTCTCACAACAGCAACAGAAAAGCAACTAAGACAAATACTTTGTGTGATATACCTGTGCTATGCATATCTAAGTACTTGCTTGTACTTGGCAGTGTTGGGGTTGACTTTTTGTTTAGAGTCTGTCCCAGAGAGTAAATAAATCTATTAGTGAGCACACGATCTACCTGAAGGTCTACCTGGGGTCTTTCAAATAAAGAAAGAAAAGAATGATAAAGAGACTTTTTACAAGGCTGCTCAATACTTCTTAATACAAAGCCAAGTTAATGTAGTAACAAAAATTATACACATGATATATGTTACACAAGGACCTTCAACAATGTATGCCAGCTTAGGAATACTAAACAGCAATGTTTATATTGTATACTATCTATGTATCTATGTAATATATTATTGGTTCAATGTAGTATTAAGTTCATGGTCCCTAGAGACAGCTGTCTCAATGATACAGCTTCTTTACATACTGGCTACATGACCAGAAGGAAGTTTCATTAATAATGAATATGAAAGGTATTCTATTAATGCTTACTGCTTTCCTGGATCACACATGAATAATATAAGAGAAAAAAGTATGGCTAATGAATCTGAAAAAAATGAACTAGAATATTAATTTGTATTGTAATGGGAAGTTCTAAATGGATACATTATTTTTTCTAAAGGATTATTAATATGCTACAAAATAATTCAGGTTACATACTCAAAAAAATCACCTCACTATCAACAAAATTACTTGAAAACTAAAGGGATTTAATGAGTTGTTTAGAAGAAAAAATGATTTAATGTCTGCAAAGTATTAACTGCTACCACATTAATGTCTGCAAAGTATTAACTGCTGCCACATTAAGAATTCAACTGCTGAGAGACAGCCCACCTCTCCCCACATCACTGTCTGTCTATCTACTTATTAAGATGTTACTCATTTTATGTGTATTGGTGGTTTGATTGCATATATATATATATATATATATATATATGTGCACAAGTATGTGCCTTTTGCCTAAGAAAGACAGAAGAGGGAGTCAGATCCTCTGGAACTGGAGGTATAGATGGCTATAAGCTACCATATGGATGCTGGGAATTAAGGCTGGGTCTTCTGGAAGAGCGTGCACTTAACCACTGACCTATTTCTCCAGTCCCAGGTTCTATATATTTTTAACTTGATCCTCACAGAAGGCACATATAAGATCAAAATCCTATACGTTATCCTACTTTTTAAGTAATTGACATTTATCTCTGGTTTGTCATGTTATCCTAAGTAGTTTTCTGTAAGACGTATGATCCATTTTCAGTTCCTTGATTTTACATATTAATCATTTTCTGCTTTGTAGTGCATGCTTTTCTGATATTTTCATTTTACATTATTATTGCAATGTAGTTAATTTTATCAAACTGCAAATAATAGGAATTAATGGTTTACCTTAAGAGTATAAATGATTAAATTTCTAGCCATATTTGTACACATCTGTACATATTTGTATGTGAGCTATGTATTCATTTATTAAAATTCAATAAAGAACTGTTGATATCTGCTATTTAAAACATTCTAAAATAAAAAATAACTATTATTCTATCTAATAGTAATTTTAAAGATGAAAAGCAGGCTCAAAAAGCTTGGAGAGTACTTAGGTTCTTTCTGTGGTGTCATGTACTATTTACTAAAACTGCTAAAATTAACACTGGGGTCTCCAACGGATGTAAAAGAATGCCTTAGAGGCTATGAAGAAACAAAAAGCAGAGAAGGAAAATTAGACATAATTAAGCAAACAGCTAATTCAAGACTGCTGGAGCATCCCTGGCCAAGGACATTGCATACTGCGTTCCAAATTCAAAGCAAAACATCACACAGGCAGGTGTTCAGTCAGTAGCAAATTGCAAGAACTGCTTATTAAATAAAGTTTAGCCTATAAAATTTACTATAATGGCAATACAAAAGGTCTTAAATTACATGTTTATAAAAGCAGGTTTTGAATTAATGATTAAAATTGGAACAAAGCAAGGCCCTGGGTTCAATTCCCAATTAAAAAATTGTAAATGAAGTATAATTTCCATTTTGATTCACATATCATATATCATATCTTACCCCGTTGTTACCAAATTTGAGAGATTAAAATCCTACTTAATTTTTACTCTAGAAATGCACATAATGCTGAAGTGAGGATCTGAGTTTACTAAGGAGGCCTGACTACAGGATATCAGCAAAAGATATCTATCTTTCTACTGGCCAGTAGACAATTGGCACTGTACTATGATAATACATCAGACCTTTACCTTATACATCAGAAACCCACTATCATCACGGCAATCCTTGTTCCTCATTCTCCTGGAGGTTGAGATTATAGGCATCAACCACCACATGTGGAAAGAGAAACTTTATATGTCCACTGGACTGCAGTTTTTTCCTTGGGATATGGCATGGACACAACTGAAATTATATTTTCCTTGGTCATTTTCTATAAATTCAGCTTCTATTTTTGTTCAACTTGTCATTTCAGACAAAGCTGACCCCACATGTACCCCATCCCTACTCAGAAGAGCTCAAGGAAGTAATTTTAAGGAACTTTGGGAATGGTGTCCTGGGAAAACTTATTTTTACAGCTGAAGCTTAAGATCCCTATTCAAACATTATTAACCAACTAGTTCTAATTAAGGCTTTTAATTAAAAACTAAAAATTACTATAGTATGTTCAGGGGGCAGTGAGCATATTTGTAAAATACAATGTAATTTTCCATATATAAAATCTAAAGTACAGATGGGGGTAGAGTACCTGAAAAAGTCACTACAAGCCGCCAACACACACCGATGACATGGGATTATTTCTTCTTTCACGACTATTTTGAAATCATAAAAGATATTCTGTTCTCTAAAACTCTGTAGTACAATTAAAATTTTCTGTCCATGATCTTCTGATGCAAGGAAATTCTTCTTTTCAGATGAGATTCCATTCCATGAGTTTTGTTCATTGAAATCATATGAATTAGCCATATCCAATTCTACCTGTTCTTAGAACTGGAATAAAGAAATTAATGTTGTAGAAAGCTAATGAATTTTTCAGACTTAATTTGCCTTCTTCAGGCTGGCAAAATAGCTTATGAGGTAAGAGCTCTGGCCTTGCAAGCTCAGTGACCTAAATCAGGTTCACACAAAGACCACATTTAAAGGTGGAAGAAGAGAACTAACTCCATAAAATTATCTTCTGACCTCCACATACTTGTCACACACACTCAATACTAAATAAAATGAATCATAAAAATGTAATCATGGTGTGAAATTATAATATTCAATAGCAGCAAACACATGACAGTAAACCTTTAAACATGTTTTTATGAATTTCTTACTTGAATTAATAAATATATAATTGAGGCTTGATATCTATGGTAATAGGATTGACTGTACAGGCTGTATGAATACCTACCCTTTTTAGGCCTTTACTACATGCCTCATCTTATTGTTATTAAACAAGTATTATTCCCGAAGCAGTTCTTCTTTTAGGGTACAGTATACAGTCTGTTCTTTTATGCATAATCTTTTGGGGAAAAATCAGGATTAAAATGTTGATGCTGGACATACCAACTTCATGTCTTCTAACTAACTCCAACCTAAACCCTCACAAGAGAACTGACTTAAGAAAAAAAGCCACCAGAATTTAGTGGTATCAGTTGATTTATGGCTGTGGTGGTTTGATTGAAAATGGCCCCCATCAGCTCATGGAGGGTGGCACTATTAGGAGGCGTCACCTTGTTGGAGGAAGTATAGCTTTGTTGGAGGAAGTATGTCACTGGTAGGTGGGCTTTAAGGTTTCAAACGCTCAAGCCAGGCCCAGTGTCACTCTCTCTTCCTGCTGCCTAGCCATTGGGATTCCTGGCTCCTTTCCCAGCACCATGTCTGCCTGTGTACTGCCATGCTTCCAGTTATGATAAAAAAGTGGACTAAACCTCTTAAGTGTAAGCCAGTCCCAATTATGAGTTGCTGTGGTCATGGTGTCTCTTAACAGCAATAGAAACCATAACACAATGATCATTAGAACAATGACCTATTTGCAAGCAGAAAGAAAAACAGCATACTAATACCAGTAATATTGTAAAAAGGTGTTCTAAATATAAGGCAAAGAATGTAAAACATCAGGAGGCCAGAGAATCATTAACTCCCCAAATAATAAACTCAGGTCCAAACACACAAAAAAATTAACACCAAAAATTAAGAACTAAAACAGGAAGGAAGACTGAAAACTTGGGAAATCAGAGAAATAGGGAAACTGATTCCCTAGTACCTCTTTCTTGTGGTTCATTGCCTTAAAATCCCCTGATTCCTAGTGGCTTAGGACAATTTAGTCCTCTCATGGGCATTGAGGGTTTAATTGGAGCTTCTTGCTTGGGTTTTCACAGAACCGTAGAGCGTCTAGCTATGACTGGAATTACCTGAAGTCTGATATCTTTAATATGGCCTCTTTTAAGGAAAGCCATGAATAAGAACTACTGAGCTGGAAGGTGGTGGTGCACATCTTTAATCTTAGCACTTGGGCGGCATGACAGGCAGGTCTCTGTGAGTTCAAGGCCAGCCTAGTCTACAGAGAGAGTCCAGGACAGGTTCCAAAGGAACACAAAGAAACACTGTCTCGAAAAAAATACCAAAAAGCAAAAGAAAACCACTGAGGAATTAGAAGTGGGGTGAAGAGTGTTACAATGGGTTTAAATGAAATGGGAATAGTTTGTAGAATTTTTTTTGTTTATGTTGTTGTTGGTGGTGGTGGTGGTGTGCCTGTGCCAGAGTAGGATAGACTCAGGTATTTGTCTCTCGACTTCCATCTTTTGGGAGATGAGTTTCATGTTATTCAATACTGTGTACATTGGGCTAGCTGGTCCACTAGCTTCGTGGGATTGTCCTATCTCTACCTCCTATGTCTTTTTAGGAGCACTAGGATTATAGACCCACTTCACAAGAGATAGGTATACAAATAGAATTCCTCATGCTAGCATTACAAGTGCTTTACCCACTAAACCATTTCTTTGGTCTTTGGTCCCTCAATTATTCTTTTAAGAAATCCAACAAAGTCAAGGTAAGAATAAGTAGGTAATTAGAAATTAAATATATATATTATAATTATATTTACATGTAATAATTTATTATATATATACACATACATATATATATATTTGCTGTTTTGGAGGGAGAAACATAGAATATATTAGTACACAAAGAAGAGAGGGTATGTATGAAGAGAACTTTTAACAATAATAATAGTTATTATTATTATTACTTCTGTTAAGCAGTAAACATTGACAGACAAACAAATGGTTAGAACTTCTGTAGTTGCTTAGTGATACATTCCTGACAGTACCGGTGAGAGACTAGGAGTTAGACTCTCTGACAGACCAACAGATAGGGAGAGGGGTCATGGTTAGGTAATAAAGGTAGCAAATTTTCAAGATGGCTGGTCCCTTCCTCACCCTTCTGACTTGGGAGAAAGCCTGGCAGCTTAAAACAAAGGCCCTATATAGGCTTTTGTGTCAGCCTGAAGATAGTTTCACAAGTTCAAGATGATCAGGACAGGTTACACAACAGTTGTGGGCCAACCAACCATCCTATCTTTATTCAAACTGACTCCTGCCTCAAATGTCTTGACAGAGTTTGTTGACTCCCCATGGGAGGCCTCACCCTCTCTGAGGAATGGGTGGGGTGCAGGGAAGATGGGGGAGTCAGGGGGAGGGGAGGGAGAGGAACCTGGGATTGGTATTGTTTTTAAAAATTTTTTTAAAAAGGGAAAAATTAGGAGAAGAAAACCCTTCAGAGACTGTAAGCACCCCAGATCTTGAGAAGAGACAAGAGTTTTGGTTTGACAAAGGGTCTTTTTCTCTGTGTGTCTACTGCATACATGTGTTTCCTCACCCCTTATAAATGCCTTTCTTCAACTACTGATGATTCTGTCTGCTCCTGTTTGCACCCTGCATGAGATTTCTCAACTGCTACCTGTTGCCCTTGAGATTTTCCCTGCCTAATTTCTTTAATCCCCAGTCTGTATCATTAGGACTTTGGATAATCTCCATGATTACCTCACTCAATGTTGATAATAACTCTTTAAGACTGTTATTGACAATGCTTTCTGCAAAACAATAAGCAAGCTGAGGTTCAGATTAAACAGTATTCCTAAGAATATAGAATGCACTCTGGTCTCTTAAAAAATGTCCTTTTCCCAAGGTCAGGCAAATTAGACAAAGGCCACCATTCCCTCAGAGGCTTAAAGAAAGGTCCAGCTTGCTAATAGGGAGTCATTCTCCTTATCTCTGGCAAGAGGAACTTGTGGCTTTTCCATTAACTTGTCAAGGTCACTGCTAGCCTCTAGGCCCCCTCCTTCCCATGCACACAAGCCCCATTTCTCTAGTTCCCATTTAACCCTGGAAATCTTTCTCCTGTCCTTTCACCTTGCTTTCTGGGAGACAGTCTTGACATGTTGAAATAACTCCCAACTCCCAGCCCCACCAGAGTGGCTACTTTTTTTTCCTGCACCCATTTTCATTCAGTATAGAAACAGGCTTGTTCACTTGAAGTTCATACTGTCTAGAACATTCCTACCCTCCAAAATCAATGCCAAACTTAAAGAGTAGCTCCTTTAATCCCAACACTTGGGAGGACAAGACAAGTGGATCTGAATTGGAGGCCAGCATGGTCTACAGAGCAAGATACAGAACAGTCAAAGCTACACAGAGAAACCTTGTCTCTAGAAATAAAACAAACAAACAAACAAACAAAGCAGTTTTACTTATAAGATCCTCATAAGGCAATGCTAAAAAGTTACAATAAATTGAGATCAATTTTGAGACAGGGCCTCACAATGTTGGCTAGCTTTGAATTCAAGGAGGCTTCTGCCTATAACTCTATTATAACATGACTGTCTAGTCTAAAGGAACTCCAATTTCCCAAACTATAAAAGGCAGTCCATAGTCCAGAAATGAGCTCAACCTGAGGATTTGTAGTGGCTGGATAAAAGCAAGCATCCATCAGGAACTGTTAACCTGGTTCCCATTTGTCAAAGAGTCATTTCCCTTACCTCTGGGAGAAGGAACATATGGCTACCTATCAGCATATCAAAAGTACATGCTGGTCAGATTGTTCCTTCAATATCTCCTGTACATTTCATAAATTTCAAAGTCCACACCAGTTCTCATCTCCTCTACCCTAAACTCCCTCTAGCTCATGGGCTTCCCTTCCCTCATAAACTCCTTGTAACACACTTGAGGCACAGGAGAGGCCAGGCCCCTCCCCTGAAGACCTCCAACTGCCAGGTTCCACTCACAGAATACTCTAAATGTCCTAATGGCTGCACCCAAGCTTCACCCTACAGAGTAAAAGGCCCAAACTCTACATGCAAAATCTTACCAATCTCCACCTTGGAAAGTTTCACCCTGAAAAGGTCCACTCCTCACCCCGCCCAGAAGAAATTCTATGTAAGACCTACCTTTTGCTCAGTTCTCTGCTGTTTCTCACCCAAGTAGAGGCAGCCCCCCTATTGGGTTTTTTCCTCCCAATAAATCTCTTTTGTGTGGTTTGTTTTGTGCTGTAACATTGTGGTACTCTTTGGCTTCCCATTGCCAAGTCACCTTCCCATCAGAGAATGTAATGCTTACTTTTTTTGTTGAAACATGAGATACGCTCTCCTAGTGCCTGCATTCCCCTTCTGGGTCTAAGCTGCACTGGGACCCTATCTTTATCTCCAGTCCACCCACAACAGACTCACCTTCAGGCTCACCAATCTCTTGGCATCCCATTCACCAGTGGCAATTACATAAGTTTCCCTGTTGGTTGGTGTAAACGTTTTCCAATCTGAGGAAGTGAACATTGAGCATCTGGTACTTCTCTGGCACTCTTGGAGGTAGAGGTACCTGTAATGGTAAAAGTAAAATGCTGCGGATCCCCAGTGGTGGCAGGCCATGAGCTATGTGGTGGCAGACAGCAAGCAGGGGGTCACAAGAGGAACCAGTCCCAGGCACAGATAGCACATGAGACCATGAGGAAAGACAGACAGATGGGGTACACCACGAGAACACAGTGCAGGTCTCCAATGGTGGCTGGTTCTGGGCAGCGAGCCACGTGGCAGGCAAGAAACAGAGACATGGATTGGAATGCCATGAAGAGTGAGGCTGGATATTTATTAAGTGGGTTATGGAAGGGAAGAGAAGAGAAGAAGAGCAGACAGACAGAGAGAAAGAGACAGCTAAGGGAGAGAAAGAAGGGGGAACGGGGAGAAACTTCCTCTTCGAGAGGGAGATGGAAAAGGAAGGAACTCAAGCTGGAAGCTGAAGATCAGCTTGCCTCAGCAGAAGGGGAATGGGAGTGGTCATGGCTTGTCTCTTAAAGGAACAGGACAGATCATTACATTACCATCTCTTTTTTATAATAAAAAAGGCGGGAGTTTAGGCACCGCAGGTTAAAGGAATTGGGACAGTGGATTCTCAAGACTGCTTCCTGTTTATTTGTGTGCATCGTCTTTGGGGTGAACCTGAGATAGTTGGGTGCTGGTTACAACCTGGCATAGCTGGTTTCTTTGATCCTGTCTGGAATTTGTGGTAAGGAAATGTCTGGTGTTTCTTACACCTGTTTAAGGTACTGGCAGAAAAGAGGATAAAGTTCAGGAAAATAAAATTATTAGGACCAGAGAATTGAGAGGGGTGTATC
>LOJH01034053.1:0-16128 GCA_001685095.1 Ellobius talpinus
TGTGTGTGTGTGTGTGTGTGTGTTTGTGTGTGTGTTTGTGTGTGTGTACATATTTATTAGTGGTGCACACTCATAGATACATGGATGTAGGCACACACATGTGCTCATGTAGAAATCAGAGAATAATGTCTGATGTCTTCCTTAAGCCATTTCCAATTTAAACATTGAGAAAGAATCTCTCGCAGAACCTGGAACTCATAAATCATGTAGAGTGGTTTGCCAGGAAGTATAATGGTTTTCCAGACAAGTTTCTGTCCTTTGAAGTACTGGAATTCCACATAGGTGTGGCATAGATTTTGACTTGGGTCTATTGCATAAAAACAAACTCGAGTCTCATGCTTGTGCAACAAGCACTTTGTCCACTGGCTTTGCCCCTGTCTATCAATAACTTCATTACAGGAACGCACATCCAAGGAAATTGTGGCACCTTTGTCCTCTGCATTAACTGCAACACAAACAAGTATTGGAGCTATGCTATTTTAGAATGTAGGATGTGTAAATTGCCTTTAATTGATGCTGAATCATTCCATGCAAAATCAACAGTGCTTTGCTAATGCTTCTGTACTTCTCCCAAATTTTACAGACAGATTCAGGGAAAGGCACAGAATTGTAATATTGAAATAATTTTATGAAAAGAAAGTTATATATCTACAGGTAACAGTAGAGAAGGCTCCACACATCAAAGCAAGCTCCACTTTTATTTGTCTTAATTCAGTTCATTATGGTTCTGGATCTCACTTCCAGAGGCTAGGAAACCCTGCCACAGTTATTCAATATAGCAGTTGCTCAACATACAGACTGATAAGCTTGGCATGGCCCAGAATCACAACAGGTTCCACACAGTGTCTTTTAGCAGAAATGAATGGTGAAAGTGTTTAGTACCTGTATTAGCACAAATCTGTCTATAGAAAAACAGTAATCAATAACTGGAACAATTGTGCAGCATTCAAAAGCCCTTGCTGCTCTTGCAAGGCCAGTGTTTGGGTCTTAGCATTCTTCAAAAGGCCTGTAACTCCACATCAAAGGATCTGACATCCTCTTTTATTTTTATGAGGACCAGAATTTATGCATGTGCACATTCACATACAGACACATGGACACAGACACACATATGTATACATCCAAACAAACAAGCAATATTTTATAAAAGTTTCTATTTTATGTGTATGCGTAGTTTGCCTCTATCTATATTTGCTACATTACATGTATGTCTAGTGCCTGTAGAGGACAGAAAAGGACAGTGGATGCCCTGGGAATAGAGTAACAGAAAACATTGAGATACTCTGTAGATGCTGAAAATCAAACTGAGGTCACCAGGAAAGAGCAGAAAATGCTCATAACAGATGTGCCATTTCTCTAGGCCCATAAACTAAAGCTTAAAACATTCATTATTTTCTCTAAAATGTATTATTGAATAAAGTAATATTGTTATAAATGAAATGCCTCATGCAAATGGCAGATAACCACAATATAACCCCCTATCTCTAGTATGAAGACCAATATATATTGGTCTTCACTGTGTTTACTGAGGCAAGATTCCTCCATATACCAAGATCTCAAACTAGTGAATAAACTAGTTTGTCAGCTTGCCAGGAGATATCCTTCATCTGACTCCCAGTGTGTAGAATCCCCAGTGGTTGCTGCACCTGCCTGGCACATCTATGTGAGGAAGCTCTTTATCCAAGAACCGTCTCCCGACGCTCCAATGTAGCCTTTTCTTAAGATTCATTTTTCTTCTTCAAACGTTGTTTCCTTGTGCAAAAAGACATGCAAAGTCAAAACATGGGAGTTTCCTTGTAAAATTCAGAGGCTGTAGATTGGAGAGTACTAATGTGAATGCGGCGGACACAATGGTTTCTGGGGAAGGGCAGCCGATGTTAATTTAGCAGGTCAGTCTGTTACCACCTGTGATTTTTGCTGAAAGGCTGACTTGCCCTGACCTCTGACCTGTTTCCCGCTTTAGCATTGGTCTATACTAATCACTAATTTGTTCCTTTCATTCAGGGTTAGTCAGGTTCAGCACCACCAAGCACTTAATCATCTCTAGAGATCAGGTGGGATTTGATATGCACACTCTGATATTTAAACCCTTAATTAGAAGAAAAAATATATCTACTCATCCCAAAATGTGCAAATGGCATTTTTAAAACATGACCGTTAAAATGATACTTTGAAAGCGCACACACACACGCACACACGCGCACGCACACACGCGCACACACACACACGCACACACACACACACAAATACCAAGAGTGAATTTTGAACCATGGGGTGGTACAGGATCATTAGCTGACAAGTAGAGAAAGGTCAGTGTGATCACTCCCTTCGTTAGGCTGACTGGAGAAATCGAACCTTACCTGTGCTGGTTGATTACAAGTTGTTCTATGTGAAGAAGTTTCTGCAATTGCTCACTAGATACTTGACTAAAATTGCCTCTTAGTTGTTCTAAATGTGTATGGTGTCCTTTTCAAAATGTCTTAAGTATATGAAACAGAAAGACAAAACAGCGATCTATCATGTCTTCACATGTAGTGGCCAAGACAGCACCCGAGATGTGCAAACAGGAAAGTTTTTCAGACGTTGTCTACAGGTTTTCTCAATACATTTCTGTGTCACTCCTGTAAACGGATTGACCTAATTTGCTGGTTCCGTTTTGTTAAATTGACACAACCTAGATCTTCTGATAATGGAGAACTGAAATTTAGAAAGTGCCTCCATCATATGTGATCTATGGACACATCAGTGGAGCGTTTTCTTGTTTGATGATTGATGTATATGAGCCCTACCCACTGTGGGTGGTTCCAGCACTGGGCAGGTGGGTCGTATTTTATATGAGAACGCTGACTGAGTATGAGCCAGCCTGTAATTAGTGTTTCTCCAAGTGTTCTGCTTCTGTTTTTGCCGAAAGTTTCCTGCCCTAAGTTCCTTCATTGGTGTCCCTTGATGAGGACTCTAACCTGAAAGTCGAGTAATTTTATCTTCCTTATGTTATATTGGTCAGCGTTTTACTACATCAACAGAGAAGCAAATTAATACGATTACTATGCCACGTAAGAGAATCAGCAAAAGTCGTATGAGAAATTGATGTAAACTGGTAGGTAAATTTGTGAGAATTTTTGATATATTATGGAAGTCTACATTTTTAAAAAGTGCTAAATTTTAAAACTTCACCAAATTATGATCTCTTTATTTCCCCAAATCAATTACAGCACTCATTTTTATATGAAATGAATGTTAATGAAGGACATTCTTTATTTGGAAGCATTTTGTGCTCTGCACTATTCAGCTTCACAGATACAAATAAGAGTGCTTTTGCTATTTTTATTCTGGCATCACCTAAACCATGCTTTAATTCAGAAAGTTACTCTGTACATTATCCAGGAAAAAAAAGGATTTCAGCACTAGTTAATTTCTTGAATGTTCTTTAAACAAAAACCTATATAGCAAATATTGTCAAGGCTTAAGATAAATATTGCAGCAGTCAATATAATTTTATTATTCTCCAATAAAACCATACAATATAGAAAGGAAACAAAATAAATCACACAATATACAAAGCTAAGTCAATGAATAAATGGATGGTCAATTTATCAAACAATAATACACTATCAAAATGTATACATTAGCTAGATTTTTCTAAAATATCCAAATAGGATAAGACCCAGCTAAAAATTTAAAAGACATGTATGAAATATTTCTCATGTTGGATTAATGATGAAACAAATACCATAACTAATATGGAGTTTTCATTCTTTTAACATTATAGTTATAGTAGTTGGCCAACACAAAATAACTCAATGTATACATTTTGCCTCATTTTTCTGTTTGTTTGTTTGTTTGGATTTTTTGCCTTATTTATGTTTTAATTGTATATATTGATTTCATTTTGTGTATTTCTATGGGGATTTTTTGTGTGATTTTGGTTTTATTTTGTTGTTCTTGTTTTTCATCGTACTTAAAGAAGGGGAGAAAAAAGAACACAAGGTTGGGTAGGGAGGGAAGGGGAGAGGATCTGAGAGCAACTTGGAGAGGGAAAAGTATGCTGAAAATGTTTTGTCTGGAAAAATTTTTCAGTAGAATTGTGGTTCTTTATTATAACAAAATGTAATAAAAGCTCTGAAAACGTCACCCTGCATTCAATAATGTTCACATTAGCTTTAATGAGTGCGATTACTGATAGTCTGTATTCACTCTGGTTGTGTATATACACTGCTCCCTCCTACCACCATCGGAAATCTTTTGTTGTTTCTCTTGGAAAAAAAACTATCTCCATTTCTGTACTGTGTAATGTGATGGGTTGCACGCTAACATTCACTGTAATACACAGAGAGGTAACTGAAGAGAACACAAATTTGTCACTTCAGTTGGGTAACAAGAAAGCAGAGTCACTGTACTTGATCATATTTTATAAAATTCTAAATCCTGGGGAATAATATGTATCAAATAAATAGGCATGACTTTATATACATGAAAATTATACTATTTTCTAGTACTTTGCAGTCAGAAAAAATAGTAGATCCAGAAAATGTTCCAACTAACTTCTATTTTCAGTAAAAAAATAAACACAGTTTGGATTTTCTTTGAACATGCTTTTATTTCCTTTCTTTCTCTTCTCCCTTCAAATACCAGGTTTCTTTCCCTTCATCTCAATTTTGCAGATTTTTGACTGGATTATCTGTTTCTTTCTTTAAATCTAATGCCTGTCTTTTTGAGGTTTAAATTTTCTTAATTAAGTAGATGTGAGAATCTCAAAAGAAACTGACAGATTAAAATCATTTATTTTTATAGGAAACATTTAAAAGACACAGTCAATCATATATATGTTCATTGCATGTGTTCAATTATTCATAATGGCAATAATGTATGAATGTGTGTGTGTTTGTTTATACAAATATTCCAGTAGTCAGGTACATAATCTGTAGCAGATTATAAATACTTGGATTATACAGTTGAGCAAAACATGCTGCAAATAATTATAACAACTTGCTATTAGCTAGTATGTTTTGCAACTTCAAACATACTTCTGTCAAGGTATTAAACTCCTGAGCTGGATCTGTCTGCCTTACCTCCCTCCATACTGGGAAATTTTTTCTTGTCACCAGCTACAGGCAGAGTAGAAAAAGACTTTGTTCTGAAGAGAGGAAACCAAAGGGATTTAGTAATAAACACAGAATCTTTATTTGTGTTTTGCTTTTATTTTTTTCCTTGTTGACCTAAAAAGTACAGGGGTAGGAGGAATCAGGAAGGAGAAAGACAGGCTGGCTTAGACCTGAAATAATCACACAGGAACTATATTGATTAAATCACTGCTTGGCCCATTCTTGGCCCAATCTAGCTTCTTATTGGCTAACTCTTACATATTAATTTAACCAATTTCTATTAACCTGTATATCACTACAAGCTGGTGGCCTACCAGTAAAGTTTCATCACGTCTCCATCAGTGGCTCCATGGTGTCTTTCTGACTCCGCCCTTCTTTCTCCCAGCATCAGCCTAGCTTTTTTTTTGCCTAGTTCTGTTCTTCCCTGCCATGGGCTCAAAGCAATTCTTTATTCATTAACCAATAAAAGTAACACATACACGGAAAGACATCCCACACCAAGTGAGCAGACAGACCTGTATGCTTTTTGGTACCCAAGGCCACACCCAACCTGGCCCATCTTCTCAAAGGCCATTGGCTGAAAGAGGCTCCCAATCAAGAACCTGTGACTGATTTCCAGCACCCCCATGGTGGCTTACAAAGGTCTGCAACTCAAGGCTCTGGAAAAACATACCCTCTGTGCTTCTGGCTTCCATGGGCAATACATGCATGTGATTCACCGACACACATGTATGTAAAACATCTATACACATAAAAGAAAAATAAAAAAAATCTTTAACAACCATTTATGTTTAATAATATTTTTTAACTAAAATTTAAAAATTAAATGAGCATGACATTGTGCCTTTAATTCAGGGCTTTGCCATTCTCATCTTTTAGTTGTGTGTGGTTTTTGAATTCATGGATGTTTCTGGGTATTCACTGACAAACATTACATTTGAATGGATGTAGTTCCATCTGAGTTTTATTTTCATACAACAGATCTAACCTTAACATTAATTTCATGGCTTAGTTAGAAGTATGGATATTAAGTTATTTTCTCATTGCCAAGATATCTTTTAGGATTTGAGGCTATGAAATGTAAACTTAGAGATGCCACCACCATTATCAAAATTAACTTTAAAATAATAAACAAAGAATGTCTATAATTAAGGAATGGATAGTATACTGCATAAGACGATAATCGGATTGACCTTTCATCATAAATAAGATATAATAGAGAATCTGCTACTATGTATATTAATGATATTTGTGAAAATATTATTAGTTTACTCCTCAAATTATATTAACAGTTTGAGTATGATCATGTTCAATAATTATAAGGCTGAAGGATTTTTCCCCCTTCTTTCCCACTGATATAACATTTTTATTACTACTCGGTTGTAGAAATAAAAGTATTCATACTATGGCAATCAGTGATATGCTCTGAGCATTTAAAGAGTAAGATGAGTGGCTCTATAGAAGGGAATTTACTACTGTTTCTAGCCACAGGTCCTCTTTCACCTGCAGGGAACTACAAGGAGCCTGAGTTTAAGATAATAGCAAGGAACTCTCATATGGAGGATGAGGTACTCACAGGCCTCTGAAGGACTGTCATTTAGAGAACAGTTGAGAATTTGGTCTTTAAAAGGAGAGACACAGAGTTGTGAAAAGAAAGGTGGTGAACTCTGGTTTTCTTATGACAAAAATAGCGGCTAACCTCACATGGGTTTTTAGCCATAGGGATGACCTCACACATGTCAACTCAAAGAATCACAGGGAATTGGCAGATGACTTGCAGCAAGCTGTTCCCGGGAAAATCAAAAGGTGATTCTGGCTTATTTTGCAAGACAATTCTTGGGGAAGAATTTAAGTATGAGGTTTCTGACAGTGGAAACTATGTAAAAAAGTTTAAATTTTGTGTTAATCTTGAGAATACTTCTTAATTAATGTCATATAATCTTGACTTAGAATACCATTTAGAGATATTAAGCTGTATAAGCTTTGGGGATTTTCTTTCTTGGTGAAAATTATACCATGATTGCAAAAATGCCACAGGAAAGTATACCCAGATCAGATTTCTACTTGAAGCTAAATTATCCCCTGGGAACATTTGCTAAAACCTGGCGAAATTTTGCACTATCAAAACTTGACCTGATGCTTGGGGGCGTGTTAGAGAGATAAGGTCAGACACGCCCCTTGACTTTTACTTTTTCATTAACAATCTTCCAAAAGAGATAACTTTCTGATCCATACCTCAAATCTTGCCAAATCTGTGAAAGTATGACTTATATATTTTGGATTAAGTGGGTATTAGGCAGTTAAATAATCAGAAATATTTTGACATATTAGAAAACAACTGGGAGAAGGGAAGGCATTTATTATTGACAGGGAAGTGGAAGGTTGAATTCTAGGTGTGACAAGACAGACGAAGATGACTTCAAGCATCCAGAATGTTGGAGGGTCACCAGAAGAGATCCTATAACAGAGATATCTAATCTGAAATCTATAGTCGGGGTCAGAAAAAGAATAGGCTCTCATTCTAAGTGTTGAGCTAAGTCAGAGGTCAGTGAGAAATCAATTGCCATTCTGTTATTAACACACTTTTCACTGTTCTCAGATGTTTGCTTCACCCCAGTTCTTGGCTTCTGAAAATACATTTGATAGTTTATTCCCTAAAGTAGAATGCTGTTATAGCTCCCTTTCAGAACACTTCAGATCTTTTAGAAATTACATGAGGGAAGAAAATATCTGATAGAACAGCAGAGTTCCATTAGGTTATAGAACGAATTGCATCACAGGCATCTTTCCTCTCTTTAAAAGTCAATATAAAGGCTCATGTAGCAACAATGGGAAATTTCTCTTTCCCTCTAGGCTTTCAGCTCACTTTTCTCTCTAAGCTTGCATGGCTTTCAGTGAGATAGCCATGTCCAAGTGCTCTAACTAGGCAAGTTTCATCAACCACCTGAAAATGCAGTGCCTAGTTATGTGGGGTCTATAACTTCAGAGATATTACAGTGTGGAAATCCGAGCTAGAAAGGGGTAATGTCTGCCCCTACTTAAGGCGGTGATGGAATCTCTACCAGGCTTGGCATGCATAAACACATTAAGTAAAATAGTGACAACTGAGCACCATCTTCTGAAAACAATATTTAAAATATGCTGTATGTATATGGGGAAGGTAATATCGTGAAAAATGGAACAAATTTGATCATATTCATCATAAATGCAAAATGTATGATATTCTCTAAAGCAGATAAATTAAAAGTAAAAACAAATGCCAAAATATATACACCTTGAGTCATTATAGTCTGTTTTCTATATTCATTCTTAAATGTATTTTTTCTTTGTCCATATCAAGCATATTAAAAGCCAGGTTGAAATATATAATGCTAAAATAACAAAATTGCTTATTATTATTTGTTTTTCTTTTATACATGTAAATTTTAAATTATATTTTCATTGAAATTTAATTATATCACATTCAAAAGTCTTTTATCTAGTTCCTCCCTTTCTCCTCCATTGGAGCTCAAAATAATGGCCTCTATAACCATGATTATTATGTAATCTCTCTCTCTTTTTCTGTGTGTGTATGTGTACATACTTATGTTGATTTAATTAATACACTTTTCAATTAATGAAAACAAATACAAAATCAGTAGTAAAGTCACTACATTAATTATTATATATGCTAGTCACTTTTCTATTGCTATGATAGAACACCATGACCAAGACAGCTTATAGAAGTAATTGGTCTTTGGAGTCCTAGTGTTTCAGGTGGTTAGGCACACTGACAGCATGGTGGGAAGCATGGACCCAGGCAGGGGCATGGAGAAATGGCTGGATTCACAAGCAGGAGACAGGGAGAGCAAACTAGAAATGGTGAAAGTCCTTTGAAACCTCAAAGATTGGTATGGGAAGTCTGTATATGTACTGCTTTTATAGGTTAATAAAGAAGCTGCTTTTTGGCCAATGGCTTAAGAGTATATAGCCGCGATGGAACAGATACATAGAGAGAGTAGGCAGAGTCATGAAAAAGGCATGTAGCCACCGCAGGAGACAGACCAAAAGTTTGCCAGTAGGCCACGACCTCATGGTGATGTACAGATTAATGGAGATGGGTTGATTTATGATATAAGAGGTAGCTGGAAAGACACTTAAGCTATTGGCCAAACAGTATTGCAAATAATATAGTTTCTGTGTGATATTTTCGAGTCTGAGCAGCTGGGAACGAATGAACGGCCTCCAACAACAAAAGACAACTCTCAGTGACACACCCCCTTCAACAAGGTCACTCCTATTTCCTAACTATTAACTATTCAAACATATAGATGCTCTATAGGAGCCATCCTCATTCACACCACCAAAATATGCAAGACAAATTTACCATCCAATATATTATATTTATTTTGCATATACTAATAATATACTTAACCCTATTCTCATACAATTATAGCAAAATGCAATTACCTGAGAAGTTATCATAAAACATTTTCTGTTTTGAGAGTCAGATTTCAAGGTGGCACTTTACCATTTACCTAGCCTTAGTTAGTATGTCCAGTTATAGTTATATAATTCAAGTATTCATGATTTCATGCATACCTGTTTTTTGAGTAATAATCCAGCTGTGATTAGAAACTCATATACCAAAATGAAGAAAATTAGAGTCTAAAAATTAAGAGTCAGTGATCCTTGCTTCATGAAATATTAAGTGACTTACTGAGGCAGGAACTACCTACCTTAGCATCAATAATTTTATTAATAATTTGTATATTCTATTTTATATTCTTTTTTATTTGGAGTTTGGAATACACACACATATAAATATAATCTCTCATATAGTCTCTCAGGTTTTCCTGAAACTCATTGTGTAACTCAAGGTGGATTAGAACACTTCCTTCCTCTCTGTTGTAGCTAAAGGAATGTGCCAATAACTCTGGAAAGAGAAGAGCTTTTTTCTAATACCTTTCTTATAACTGACAACACAGTGATAAAAAATTAAAGGATATTTATTGGGTTTGAAGTTGCTTTTCAAGCATCTTCTTACAAGTTTCCATCAGCCAATGGTCAGATTTGAATCTTCCCCAGCTTCCTTTTGAACATACTGTTACACTTATTGTAAACATATTTGGATTAAAAATTATGAGTGAATGTTTCTGGCATAATGATACAGAAGTTGTAAGCACTCTTGAGAATCTCAATTGGACACCTGTAGAAATAATTAGCTGAAGTACCAATTTAATAATTAATGAATTAAAATTGATGTGGAAAGTGCTAATTTAGTGTTGGCATACTCCTGATCTGAAAGAAATTTGTAATTCAACAAATCTGTTAAATTGTTAGTTTAAAACTACACCTTTACACAAGGCACTTGTTATCACTCTTCTCTGAAAAAAATTATAATAGTGTACACTAAATAATGCCAAGTTTTTTGTTTTGGTGCAATTAAGGAAAAATACTTAAAGTTAAATTGGTAATGGAGTTAATATTCATTTTAAAATAATAAATTTTACATTCTTGTAAAAATAGCTAACTTATTGGGCTGGTAAAATGGCTTTGTGCTGTTTCTACAAATTCATAAACATACCAAATATTACTCATGTATCAGATATACATTTTCTATTGCTATTCAATACAGCAAGGAATAATTATCTATGGGAATGAAATCAACAAAATAATGAGGTTATCAAACTCTAGAAATGCTGACTTTTATAAAGTCTATTTTATATGTTTAAGAATAGTTTCTTTTCCCTTTTTGGAAATAAGAAAGAGAAAAGATGCAAAAGAAAATAACCTCAGTGTCAATTTTCTCTGTATTCTCATTGACTTTATGTCTCACACTTTTTTAAGATCACAAATGGTCTTTGCTTTGAAACAGATAAAGAAACACACAGCCAAACAGTACATGGAAAGAGAGTCTAAAGGAGATTTCTCCATCAATTCTCCCACTCAGATCTCAGGAAACCCTGTAGAAGAGGCAGAAAGAGAATAAAAACAAGGACAACAGGACAACAGGTGACAAAGAACAACAAGAAAACAAGACACGCTAAATCAAAATGAGTGAAGTTCATATGAGCTAACAGAGACTAGAGCAGCAAACACAGTTACTACATGGATCTGCACCAGAACCTCTGTGTATATACTATAGCTTCTACTTTAGCATTTTTATGAGATTCCTGAGTGTGTGAGAGAGTCAGTCTCTTGATTCTTGTACTTGCTCTTAGAAGCCTTTTCCTTCAGTTACCTTGTCCAACGTTGTTATAATGTTTTGTACTTAACTTACTATATTTTATTTTTGTCATGTTTGTTATTACCTCTTTAAAGCCTGTTTTTTCTAATGAGAGACAGAAAGGGAGAGGAGGTGCAAAGGGTGGGGTAACTACAATCAGGGTATATTATTTCAATAAATAATCTATCATCAATTGAAGAAAATAATAAAGCAATTCTTTCCTTTTCCTATGAGATAAAATGTAAATAGAAAGATGCAGCAGATGAGGCAGGGGTTTTGCAATAAATTTGGGGCCAGTCTGGACTACAAATAGGACATAATAAAAATATATGCAAATGGGAAACATTAAATGAGGTAATGAAGACCAGAAAGACAAATCTCCCATATTCTTTCTCACATGCCTATGCAAGCTTCTAATGTTTAGGTGTGGTGGAAACCCCACTGCCCATGCATGATTCAAGTTCTTGTTAACAATAATTTATGCAATTCCTTCATGGGAGTGGTAACATATTTAGTTCACTATTTTTCCTGGCAAAGGTCACTCTAAATGCTTTCATTTAGCCTTTCCAACCAGAATAGCCCTCACTTCACACATTAGGGAACTGATATTGGAGTTCTGCCAACTTTTAAATACATATTCTTGTTATACATTCTAGAACTGGGGAAATAGTTGCAGAATGAGTTGGGGATCCATGGGATTTACGGTGACTCAGACTTCAGTCAAAACACAATGAAGCACCTGGACTAGATAAGCCTCCACTTTCACTGGAAGGCCACACCACAATGTTTCTTGGCTTCTCCCCGAATCAGAGTCAGTTCATACCTAGTACGCAATAGACTCTGGAGAGTCTGCTTCCTTTCCCCACTTATATAGTTATCCTGAAAAGGGTCATATGTCTCTGGGAAAGCACTGGAGAAAGGTGAAAGCTATAGGCATTTTATCAAGGTCCTCACTCACGGGGGCCTGTGCTTCTCTTCATTCAAGGGTTTACAAACTGTCTCAACTCTGAAAATTGGTTCACAGCCATGATTCCTTCTTTACAAGACCCAGTGTAGCTCTTTTTTTCCATTTGATCAGATTTTTTTCTACTTGTACATATCAAACAGAAATGCAGCATGTTTCTTACCTATTTCATGCCTGGAAACACTATGATTGATTAGGCAGTAGCAACAGTCCCTACAATTCATGGCATCATAATATTCACTTTGCTTGTGTGTCATGTCCCTCATCCGGGTGACAACTACCAGGCTCCACTGGGTTTATTCTTCTGTACTTGGAGGGAAGCATGAGGATTGTGAAAGAGACAGACAACAGACAACTGATAGAATTGAAAGGACATCTATTAAATACAGAGAGTTGCCCTATGTTTATTTCTCATAGCTTTTATATATCCCAATCCATAAAGGAGAGGAAGAAGAAAAGGCTTTTTTAGCAAGATACAAAAAACAAACAAATTACCTTCTCAATACCCAAAGCATCAAGTAACCACACCCTAGGTCAAAACATCCTGTTGGTAGCCATACCTTAGATCAAACCTTCAGTTACAACCTTGAAGGAGTAAAAATATTCTGAACTCTCTGACCTTTAATCAAGGTGGAATGCATGCTCTTCTGTGGGCTCCCACACTGCTGCTGATCATTATGGGTGATGCCATTATAGGCATGGTATTGCTTTGGATGACAGTTTTGATAAATGCAAATACTTTGCCTTGATCATTCAGGGATGCCACCCTGCCTCTGGTACTTCTGATCACAATTAAACCCATCACTTTTTATTCATCCAAGTGAGCATAGAGTCTCCAACCCTAACTTCTGGAATATGGGGCAAGGCAATGACTCAGATCATCAGATGTGTTGCTGGCCCTCTCACCATTTTCATCACATAGAATTAGTGAAGGGCTTGTTCTCTGGCTCTTCCCATTATGCAGGAGGAGATTCGGCGTTGTGATTTCCCTGGTCCTTAAAATCTCTTTATAAACAAAAAAACAAGTTATATCAGCCGTCTCCGGCTCCTTTTCAGTAGACCATATTTTGACAAATGCAGCATGATTTCTAACTGGTTTCAGTAATAAAAACCTGGAGTCAGATATTAGGAGGTAAAAGCTGAAAGATCAGAGATGTAGCGCAGCCAGCCACTAGTTCTTACCGCTACAAAAATTTCAGACAGAATGGGGTATCCTGTCTCTACAAGTCGTTAGACTGAATGCAATGACCTCCTATCTCCTCCCATTTTATGTTCCTCTCTCTGCCCAGGCATATCCCTTCCTGTCTCCACCTCCCTAATACTGGGATTAAAGGTGTGCGACTCCCAAGTATTGGGGTTAAAGGTACAGCCTGGATCTTTTTCTCTTTTAGACTGGATCAATCTCTTGCAGCCGAGGGTAGCCTTGAACTCACAGAGATCTGTCTGCCTCTGCCTCCCAAGTGCTAAGATTAAAGTTGTGTGCCACCACTGCCTATCCTCTATTGCTAAGTAGTGGGTTAACTCCACACTCTGATCTTCAGGCAAGGTTAATTTGTTAGACCACAAACAAAATATCACCAAAGACAAATGTTTCAGCCAACCAATCAAATAAATATTTAACACCGTGTTTAACTGTTTGTACTTCCATATTAAACTCAAGATCTCCACTCAGTACATCCATATCAATAAATCCAGTCTGATCTAGTTTAATGTTTCTTCTACCAATATCCCTCCCCTTTAAAATTCACTCCCACACTTATCCCCAGACTTCTTCTTAAAGGGATTATCACACTCATTTTGCTCTTTAGTATATATTATTCTTCCTCATGGTCTAAAATGTCTGCCCTACCTCTAGGAGCCTGCTTAGCCCCACAGGTCTAGATGGCACTACTGGTAGTCCCTGAAGGATATAAGTATTGTCTTGCCTGGAGTCTCCTTAAGGTGAGCTTATTGCTGGCTTGATAGACTATGAAGAATTAATTTTCTTATGATGTTGGGTTTGGTATATATCATTTGCTCAAATTGGAGAAACTATCTCCTCATGCCAAATAAACACCTTAGAATTTGAGGGTTCAAAGTCCATAACCTCAGTTGGCTCCCCCCTGTATATCTCTTTCCCACATTATAGGATCCCATTCCTCACCAATCAGTGCCCATAGTTTAACCACTGACACACCCTGAGGTGAAGACTTGAATTATCATTAATTCAGTCAACCTTATAATGAGAGCCTTGGCTTTGTTTTCTACACCATGAACTCTGTGTCTCCTGGAGAGAAGATTTCAGGGCGTGCTTACCAACCTGGAAACTACTATCGTGCGTTCAGAGCAGGTCAATTGACTCACTAAGTGTAACTACAAATATCCTCTCTCCCACTGGTCCCCTGGACTGGGATTTCTCTGCCTGCCTGTTCCTGAAGCTGCTTATAAAATAACCACCCTTAGGTTTAATAATAATTACATACTCTCTGCCCTATTTCTTAGGTTTAATAATAATTACATACTCTCTGCCCTATTTCTTAGGTTTAATAATAATTACATACTCTCTGCCCTATTAGCTCAAGTTTCTTATTAACTAACTCTTACATCTTCAATTAATCCATTTCTATTATTTTATATTCTACCATGAGGCTTGTGGTTTTTTACCTCCCATCTTGCCTTTTGGGGGCTACATGGTGTCTGCCTGACTCAGCCTTCTTTCTTCCTGAATTCAGTTTAGGTTTTCCACCTTGCTATATTCTGCCCTGTAATAGGCCAAACAGCATCTTTATTAACCAATGGTAAGAAAACATATTCAGAGCATATAGAGGGGAATCCCACATCAACTAAGTTTATTCTTTTCATTTGCCACATTGTCCTCAAGTTCGTTAATTTTATCCCTAAACTCATTCTTTTCTATTGTCAGTACATTCAGAAATACTATAAGAAATGAGCAAAGGGCATTATTTTTCTTACTTTCCCACAAGTTGTCAAAATTTTCATATAAGTAGCCAATAAATTCCTATTTAAGGCAAAAACTTTTCAAATATTTCTACCATGGGCTTTTAGTTTTAATATTAACAAAGGAGTCTTCAGAAACTGAAGGCATTGGAGAGTTGCCAAGCCTGGTCCAGATACTTAACAGATTCATACTTAGAATTCTGTTTCCACAGAACCACTCCTGGTACTACAGTCTATATGACTAAGAATACTCTGGAGGAACCGAACTCTAAACGTTTTACTCACATTTCAAGCATGCATCTACACATCAGAACCAGCCATACTGCCCCTGTAAACATAAACAACAGGTCATTTGTTCAGCAGGTGTGCTAACAGTTTGTGAATTGTTTTCTAAGAATTGCTTAATTGTTCAGATCCATAGGAGGCAGTGATTCCTGAGTTTCTCTTTAGAGAAATATGTGTAGTGGAGATTAACTCAAGAAGTTTAGAAATATTCACAGTGTTGGTGGTTTTAAGGGGAGTGATTATTATTGACTGAAAATTTAAAAACAAGCGTCAAATACCTTTGCCACTGTTGTTGACAATGAAGCTTTTCCTACTCTAAAGTCACTTTAATAATTTTCTCTTATTCCCTTCCCCTGGATTTCCTGGAGAGCCATAGGCCTACTTTTTCATTCTCCCTGATAGCTAACTGTAGTAAAATTACCAAGCCTTAGCATTAAATAAATAAGCAGATCTGTTTGGGAATGGTCATACTTTGTAGAAAGTGTCTACTTCAGTGATTAAAACAAAATCTTTGTTTCTTTTATTTTACTTTCTTTATTATTATTAAAAATTTCCACACCTCCTCCCCTCCTCCCATTTTCTTCCCTGCTCCCATAACTATCCTTCCTCTATTCTAACCTTCCCAACCCCCG
>LOJH01034055.1:0-16126 GCA_001685095.1 Ellobius talpinus
AGCAGCTTCTTTATTAACCAATGGTAATAAAACATATTCATAGCATACAGAGGATAATACCACATCATTTCATCTTAGTTCTTGAAGAAGCCATGTGACTTTGAGTTCATCCCTCACATCTCCCTCAAGCTGCTGAGCTCACTGCCCCACAGTGAGACTTCAGTCTAGTAGACTAAATACTCATGCCAAAAGACACAAATTACAACCTGACTCCAGTACCTAAGTATTATCATAAACACTCAAAAAATTATATAATATAATATATATATAATATATATTATATATATAATATAAATTATATATTATATATATAATATTTCCCCAATAATCATCAATCCTATATTAAATGCCACAAAAGAGAATGACTTAACCAAAATTCATAACATAACACAGATTTCAAAATAATAATCATAAAAAAGCTCCACGAGTTTAAAGAGGACTGAAATGAACTTTACAAGGACAGGAATAAGCAGAGCCAAGTCCAAGACAACACAAACAGCTAATGAAATAATAAAGACAACACAAGATATGAAACAAAGAGTTTATTAAAGAGATAGAAACACTAAAAGAAACTGAAACTGAAAAGAATATATATTTGAAAATTTCAATAAATCTAAAGAAAAAATGAAAATACCCCCAACAGAATGAACTACATAAAAGATAGAATATAAGTATTTAAAGGTGAAATTGAGGAAGTGAAACATTCAATCCACCAAAATGATAACAATTTCAAAGTCTGAATGTGAGACACAATGGAGAGGTCAACTCTGAGAATTATTGGCATTAAAGAATGAGAAAAATGCAGGTCAAGGGTCTATAATGCAGCTTCAATAAAACCATAGAAGAAAATATTCAAACTCTTGGGGGAAATATCCAATAAGGTACAAAAGGTAAATGTACACTAAATAGAAACATAGAAGAGAAACCCCCACTCTACATTACAGTTATTGCAGCAAATGAAAAACACAGACGGATATTGGAAGCTGTAAAGAAAACAGCCCAAGTCACTTGTAAAGCTGAATCCATCAGAAAAACAGTTTATTTCTCAAATGAAACGTTAAAAGCCAAGAGGACGTTGAGCCATGTGCTGCAACTCTGAAAGAACACAGATGCTAATCCAGACTATTTTATCTAGAAAATCAATCCATTATTATTCAAGAGAAAAAAATTCTTCCAAGATTAAAAAAAAAGAAAAAAACAGCTGAAAGAATTTATGACCACCAGACCAACTTACAGATCTGTCAAATGCTTTAAACCTACAAAGAGGTCTTTGCACAGGGATGACTTATTGGGGTGAGGCTAGGAAAACATGGGTACTTTGAAGATAGAGATGGGTGATAAGGAAGTCAAAGGTTTAAGGAGTGTGATATGGAGAATAAGGAGGCAAGAAAGTGGGGAGAGGTTTATCCAAAATGGAAAAAAAACAGTATCAAAAAGTCATATAGAAAAATGCTAGCTGAAAAACAATGAAAAAAACTTACGAAACAAATGTTTGGAAGGGAAATAGCCTGGATGTCTGATAAAAGTTCCTCCAAGAAGCCATTTTGAATAAAGATATCAGTGGTTAGCGTGGGATGTTTCTCTCTGAGTTGTTTGTCAAGGAGGTATGTGGAGACACCACGAGAACAATACAGGCCCTCACCCGTCCTGATGGTTCCTATGAACAGTAGATGATGAGATGTTGCTGAAGACACTACACATGTTGCTGTCATCTTATAGCTCAAGCTATAATTCCTTTGGAATTTTCCCTGGATCCTATTTAGATCCCATGTACCTGAAGGTGTAATGTAGGCTGCTTGAATGTGAAAGGCATCCATCAGTGATCTTTCTGAGATCTATGAACTATCTATCTATCTATCTATCTGGATCAAATCTCCAGATAACGTTGCCACTTGCAAAACGGGCAAAACTATCGTGGAATCATTGCACAGGAGGGAATCTATACATGGTCTTCTAAACCAACTCATAGACTCATGGTGAGAAAGGCCACAGCCCCTAGGGGAGGAAATTAATTCTGTTGTTTAGCTAACCTGACATAGTGTTCAGCTGCCTTCTAAAGGCATTGTAAATGTTTATACTCATTGAAAGTTGCCACTGTCAAATATAGAGAAGCCTCTCTAGCTAAGCACAGTGAATGCAAAGACTCCTGGCTGTACAAGGTGCTGATAATAAATGTCTATCCAGAACTTATCCCTAAGCAAGATCATTTTACTATTCTCTCAAATTGTCTGGGTTTATTATGAGAGAGGAGGCAGGAAGAACATAAGAGCCTGAAATAGGGATGATTGCCAAATGCATCTTAGGTTCTTTATACAGTCAATGCAATAATGAATTAGCAACAAATGTAGATACCTTCATTGGGTCTGCACAAGAATATATCCATCAGGGAGTTGAGAAATGCCTTAGCAGTTAAGACTGCTTTTTGGTTTTGCAGAAGATCAGAGTCCCATTCACCAGGAACCCCACCAGGATCCAATGGATAGTTCCAGTTCCAGTCCAATGGTCATATAAAACTGGTTAAACAACATGGGACACATAAAACCAAACCAAAAGTTATGCATCTGGGAAGGGGCTGGTAGGGAGAAGGAGGAGTTGGTAGGGATAGGAAAGAAATAAGAAAGAGTGAAGGGAGAGAGTTAGCATATGGGAAATTGTCAAAGAACTAAATTAATAAGTCAGGTCTCTTAGCTTTAAGTGTCAACAATACAACTTAGTGTTATGTGAACATATCTCAATTTAAGGCCTATCTGTGGAGAATTTCTTAGTTTGTTCAGGCCCCTGTGACCAATACCATCCTGATGTAGGGTTTCCTGAACTGTATATAAAAGCCCATTGAGCAAGCCAGAGAGCTATCCAGCAATCAATGTTCCTCCATGGTTTCTGCTTCAGACCCCTGCCTTAGGTTCATGCGTCAAATGTTAACTGTATAATTCAACATTTCCACCATTAAGTGGAATTCAAAGAAAATAAAACCAGTGTTCTCGTTTTTGTCTGCATCCTGTGGTTATTTTTAACAGAATTCTAAAAAAAATTAGTAACAAAAACAAGTTGTTATCTGAAGAATGGATGAAAAAATGTAGTACACATAAACTATGGAATATTCATCCATTAAAAAGTAATTAAGCCTGTTCATTTGTTACTTTGTCCATGAACCTGAAGATCTTTATATTAAGAACCCAAGTCACAAAAGTATATAACTACATTACCTCCTTTATACACAGTCTTTCTTTGCTTTCTACTCCTGTGATAAACACCATGGCTAACAGAATCTCAGGGAGGAAAGGGCTTATTTCATTTTATATATTAAAATGCATCATAAAGGAAGTCTGGAAGCAGGAACCTGAAAGCAATAAGTTCAACAGAGACCATGGAGGAATACACTTACTAGTTTGCTTTCCATGTCTTACTCAGCTAGCACTTTTTAAAAATTATACATCCAATACCAACTGCCCAAGAGCATCACTACCCCCAGTATCCTCAATCCACATCAATTAATCAAGAAAAAGCTCCAGTGAGTTGCCCATGAGCCAACCGAATGAAAGCATTTTCTCAACTGATGTTTCGTCTTCCCAGATGATCCTAGATAGTGTCAAATTGACAAAGAGTAGCATATATATATATTTGCTTAGATATGACTGTAAGAAGTCTTATAAGAAGCCTAATATACTTTCACACAGAAGATGGCTGCAGGTCACCATACTGCACACACCAGACATTCATTCATTAAAGATATCCAAATTGTTAACATGCTTTCAGTGTACACAATGATCAGATTCAGGGTAAGATATTCATAAGTGTGTTCAGCATGCATGGAAGAAGAATTTGAGTTAATTTAGTACAGAGAAATGATGCATGTGTAAAATAGGTTTATACAAATTTAAATATCATATGCACATCAAGCATCAGCAGTGCTGTCCAATTTTGTTGAAATTCTGTATGTTAAATGATAAATAAAATTATTTTAAAAAATATTGTTGGGGGATGGCTCAGTCAGCAAAGTGCTAATATCACAAGCATGATGACCCAAGTTTGGATCCCCAGTGCCATACAAAAACTCATCATATCTGTTCATGTTGGCCTGACAGAGCTAGGATGGTGAAGACAAGTGGATCCTTGGGGCTTGTGGGTCAACGAGTCTAGCCAAATTTAGGAACTATGCGTTCAGTAATGGACCCTAAATCAGAAAATAAGTTAGAGAGCAGTTTAGGAAGATATGTGATGTTGTCCTTGGCCTCCACATGAACCATTTCCCCAAATACACATGTGCACACATGTGACCGCACACATTAATACATACACAAATTATATGTATATATAGTATATTTTTAAATGGCATGTGTCATTAATCCTTAAAACTGATCACTTACACATATATCATGACCTGTGGGCAAATTCCTTTCCTTAGATAGAAAATAAAATTGTTAAGGTTTGTAAAAACTGTATTTTATGCTCACTTGGTATTTTACTTATATGATATGACCTTCAAATTTTAAGCCTCATCTAAAACATCATTTTGGCATATTTTAGTTTCTATCATGTGCTTGCAAATTTTAATTATAGAAACAATCACATACTAATACACCAGAAGTTTGCTTTTGCTGTTCCTAATCTCTCTTATCAATGAGGGACAAATGGTTCAAAGGGAAACTGTGAATCAATCATATCGCCATCTTGATTACTCGGAATAAATTTCTGTTGGAATGCAAGTAGAAAGAGGGCTGTCTTCACATGCAGTTCTAAACGAATAAAAGGTCAGAAGTGGAGAGCGCTGCTCTGCTGCTCAGGCAGGCTTCTACAGTTTCATTAGCACTGAAAAAAACAAGCATGCTGTTAAAATTTCCAGCCCTGGTTTGCATTACTTTTGCATTTCATTGCGTAGAAAGTCATATTCTCCATTTTAAATCAATATTGTCCTCTAAAAACTTTCATCAGCAAGTATATTTCAAGCAGAAAAAAAATACCTGAAAGGACTGCTTTGGCTGGCCTGCATTGCCTTCTCAAGACTTGTCTTGTGTTACAGAACAAGTTAGACGCAAAACAAATGCTTTTTGTGATGTTGATGGTGACGATGGTATTGATGTATGTTTGGTGATGATGTAGCGCAAAAAATGTCGGAAGAACATTAGAAAGTAAATGCCAAAATTCAATAGCATTCTTTCAAGATCTTATTAAATGCTCGGTTTTAGCTTACTTTGTATTTTTAATCAAATATAACGTTAAAAAAACAAAATCTGGCGATTTTGAAAGCATTTTAAACCTTTAATTTAAATACTATAAATAATAGGAGAATATTTGATTGCCCTGCTTATTCATGAGATGTAGCACTAATAAAAAAAAAAAACAGAGACAATTAGGGTTCAACTCCAAAACCAGAAAAGCAAAGCAGCCAAGCCACTAAAGAAGTCTTACCTCTATCATGGCTGGGCGACTACAAACTAAGCAGACTAAGCCTCTATCTCCTCCCATTTTATAGTCCCACTAGTGCTGGGATTAAAGAAATGACTCCCTAGTACTGGGATTAAAAGTGTAGGCAACCACCACCTGGATGTTTTTCTGCATTGCTCTTACATAGCCCAGAGTAGCCTTGAACTCAGACATCCATCTACCTCTATCTCCTAAATCCTGGGACTAAAGGTGTGTGTCACCATTACCTGACCTCTAGTGGCTTTAACTTTGCCTCTGGTCTTCAGGCAAGGGTTATTTACTAAAATACAAATAATCTACCACTATAATGAGAGAGCTTTACTCAGGGATTTTATAATAATTTTGGACAGACTTTGTTGACTCCCCATGGGAGGCCTTGAGCTTTCTGAGGAATGAATGGGGAGTTGGGTGGGGGAATGGGAGGAGGGGGGAACTGGCATTGGTATGTATAATAAAAAAGATTGTTTTAATAAAAAAACAAAGGAAAAAAGAAAAAAGAATTTTGTCTGGTTTCAATTACTGAAGAGAAGCAGGACTTATGTAATCACATTGAACTGCAAGCCACTAAATTTCTAAACGCATGAGTGAAAGAATAACAGGGCTAAATATACTGATTATTAAGAGCTCTGTGTACCTCAATACATGTTAAACTGTATGAAACGTAATTGCTCCGTCATTGAGAAGGATGATTGGTGGGGGAACTCCAGAGAACAAAGGAGTTTTCTGCATGCATTTAGCTTTCTGCTAGTCTTGCTAGGAAGTCAGTGGGCACTCATTTGTGACAGACATTTTATATATACATATATATTAAAGTGAATATATATTCACTTAGAATATAAGGTGCATCTCAGAGGAGTTTGTGAAGGAGATCAGTTTGAATCTGTGGATTTAGAAATTCAGCATTCCTTTCCCTGGACAACTAGAAATCACCTAAATTGCTGAAATACTGAGTTAAACAAAAACAAAATCAACAAAAAAGGGAAGAAAATGGTTGGGTTTCTTTTCTGAATGATTGCATCTTCTGATCCTTAGGCTTTAATATCCAGACTGTAATTTATCCCATTGGCACTTCTCAGGGATTCAAATATCAGGTTTTGACACCACTGGTTTTCCTGGGCAGTAGGCTACACTTGGCAGACTATGGGACACTGGAATCTCCACACTTCCCTGAAACAGCATCGTGATTTTGTTTCTCTAGAAAATGCTCGCTAATATTTTTATCTGTGTACTTGTAAGGTCTGTTTTCCATAAATCTCATAAAATAAATAAAACATACCTTAGTGTATGCCTTCAGGTACCTGTATTTTGATGCACAATTTCTTAGTAAAAACAACAGAGGTCAGTAATACAATAATAAAGAGAAAATTACAACGAAATCAGCATCGAAAGGACATTTCAAAACGAAATTGAGAGGCCAGCAGGAAACAAGACTAATGCTCAATTCCGGCCACTACTTAGCAGGTGGATGTTGGTTGGTTCATCTGCATTTGGCTCCAGACATCTGGAAAACTCTAAATGACAGCACAATTTGTCTATGCCCAGAGGATCATGACTTATATCCAGAGATCACCATATTTCTTTATAGGCAATTTTTCTCAATAAATACAGTTTTTATATTCTATAGGTCACATTTTCTCTGTTCTCTTCTTAAAAATAAGTTCTAACTTTAGGAAAACGGATTTAGCAATATCTCAACTCATATTACCCAAGTTGTTGTTCCTAAGACTCAAAATGAAATATTTTTTGATTCATAAGTTCTGATTTTGAATTGGTGAATTGAGAACTCTTACAAAATGGGGGAGGGAGCATATTTGTTCTATATAAATCAATAATAAATTACTTGTAAATGATCAAACTGAAAACTTAAACTTGTTTTGCTTTTCCTTGTTTAGTATACTATTTATGTATTATGAAATTTTTCATACATGTATACGACATACCTTGGTTATATGTATCCTCACTTCACCCTCCAATTATAATATCCCCAAAATCTGACTCCCCACTTATGCCCTTTTATTTAATTCTTTCATAACACTCTATATTCAATTATTTCTTCCCACAGAAACATGGACACATGGTCATTCCCTGGGGCGTAAGTCACCTAAAAGTTTAGCTAAGCCAAAGGTTCTTTAAAAGTTTGGAATGTCTCAGCTGCAGGCTCCTGTATAGTAAAATATAAAATTAGATACATCTTTTTACTCCAAAAGAGGTGAATTAAGGCAGAGTCACAATCAAAGCAAAGGACAGCAGAGGACTAAGAGTGTCTAAAACACAGCATCAGATATCTGGGATTCACTTACGGCCCTCTGGGCACCAAGGGGCTTATGCAGCTACCCTCAGCTCACATGGGTTGGTTCACAGGTGCATGCTAGCTCTGTTTCGCAGGTGCTGCTGTCCTTGGTGGTCGCCCCATGGTTCTGGCATCTCCAAAATGCTGGAGTCTCTGCTGTGCTTCACCATGACCTTTCCTTGGCCCTTATTCAGGTACTCTAACTGCTGCAAGTTGAGGAACCTGAACTTTCCTCAATGTTGTCTTTTATCCCGGGGTCTCTAATCCAAGAGGCCCCACCTTTACTCATGGCATTTCCTGGTTTTTCATGGGGCCATGCCTTGGTTGTTTTTGATTGCCACTGCATGTCTTTTAAACCAGCTCAACCTGTGACACTCTTACATATTACCACCTTCAGCTGCCAGCACAACATACCGCCTTGCCTATCTCTGGACCATAGATTCTAAGGAAACACTTTCCAAAAAATATTGCACCAATGATGCTGTTATCTTCTTAATAATAATTGATTTTCAGGATCAGCTGACCAGTATCAATTGCACCAGCAGAGCTATCTTCTTAATCACAACCCGATTCTCCAGCTGCTGCTGACCAGAATCATGGATTCTTAATCTAAAATAGCACATAAATACTCAGATAGAATCTTTGCTTCCCTCTGAAATGTCACAAGCCAAACCAAGTCTCCATCATTGTCCTTAACATGCCTATCTTCCAAGCTCCCACCGGCCAGCCCAATGAGCTCTGAGAGCTCAGTAACTTTTCCAGCTCAGAAGTTCAAATGCTACCACCAGCACCACCAGGATTCACCAAAANAAAAAAAAAAATGTGTAGTTAGAATTGTCACAGCAAGACCCCATGAACCCTGTACCAATTTTTATTCTAGCTAGCATCTCTATTGCTGTGATAAAACCCATGACAAGAAGCAACTCGGTGAGAAAACTGATTTATTTCAGTTTTTAAGTCTAACATCATATTCCATCACTGAAGGAAGTGGAGGCAGAAATCCAAACAAAAAACAAAAACAAAAACAAAAAACCTACAGAGAGGAAATGGCTGATGCAGCGACCACAGAAGAATGCTGCTTAGCCATGACTTGTTCAATCTGTTTTCTCAAAAACTCAGGACCACCAGTCCAGGGGCACAACCGCCCACCATGGGCTGGACCTTCCCACATCAATCACCAATTGAGAAAATGCAGCACAGATTTCCATAGTGGCCAGTTTTATGAAGGTATTTTCTCAATTGAAGTTCCTCTTCCCTGGTAATTCTAGTTTGTGTCGAGTTTACTAAAAATCAACCAGGACGGCCACCTGCAAGCGCTCACAGCATCAGGGGAAAGTGACCACTTCCAGTGGCCATCAGCTGCTCCTTCAGAGCATCAACAAAGCCATAATCAGGCTTTGTAGTCTCTCCAGTTCCTAAATGAAGTCCTTCAGATTCCTGATGTTTATATCTCTACATGTTAGTATCACTAAGCTGCCTCTATCCACAACACCCTGCCGTATTTCTGCCATCTGTTTTCTTTTTCATTGGGTTAATTAGGATGGTAGACAGTTGCTTGATAGCTATGATTTCTAAAACTTGTGGTCATATTGATATTTCCATAGCTTGTTTCACACCAACAAAATGAATAGTTCAGTGTTATAATCCTTTAATCTACTTGATGAAGACTCAATGTATCTTTCAGTTAAAATACCAAATTATCTTAATAAATGAACTGAACCCAGGCTCGCATCTTCATTTACTATTCAGGGACTCATAGTACACAATCTACACTAATGACATTCCTGCAAATGTTGAAATCAAGTGTATAACAAGGTGTAGGAGTCAAAGAAGACTTGGAAAGAATATCAGCAGCTAGAAGAATTATGAATACACTTTCTCTTATTGTAGAGACTGGGCTTTTCTCCAATGTAAAGCAAATTCCATTTACTTAAAGATAATACATACATTTCAGTAGTATTTTATATGCCAAGGTATTTAAATTTGCTTCTGTTGGTAGTTTTGAGAACTGAGATCAATTTTATTCACTAGAACTTTAGATTTGGAATTCTTGAATATACACTTTTTTTCACATGACAAGATTTCCATTTGATAAATATCTGTTGTTTGACCAGAACAGCATCCTGAGGATCTTTTAACACAGTATTTCCTAAGGATTCCAAATGAGTAGCCTCCCAGTCTAAATTTTAAATAACATACAATATTTATTTAGAAGGATAAATAATTTAAAGCATTTCTTGTAATTTTCATTTTACAGAATGCCAACATGAATTTCAGATCACCAAAGATTGACAGAAAAAAGTTCTTGGGTTTTCAACTTTGCTTTTCTCCCCTTCAAAATACAAGTACTGTACAGAAGATCTGTTTCTCCTGAACTCAGGTCGGTGGGGAGAATGCCTGACCTCAGCAGTCTGGGGCCAGGGCAGGTGCTGATTTCTCCAGGCAGAATTCCCATGAAGCACTTAGTCTGCATTCAGCTTTTGTTTCCAAAAGCTCCAAATTTTTATGCACTTATCTTTTTTTTTTTTGGCCTGTCTGGTTTCCATGGAAATGCAGGCTTCTCAGAAAAAGGAAGCCGGGAGGCACCCTGCACACAGGCAGCATGTATTATTTTTGGAGTCAGTTGAGCTGTGAACGTGTCCCGAAAAGTCAGCATGAACAGGTCCTGAAAGGCAAGGCAAAGATCCAGATGCAAGGTGTAAGACCCAAGTGTCTTCTCGAACTTCACATCCAGATAGGTTCCAGAGCACCTGCCTGTCATAGGCAGTACAGGATGCACCTGGGCAAACACTGATCCCGACAGAAGGCGGGATATAGGACAAAGCAATACTACAACTACATCTACAGTTTTGTGGCATCAATAAATGCTTGTTTAATAAGCTCGTGGGAAATACAGACGCATGCTTTTACTTAAGTTTAAATAAAGCTATTGTGAGCTTCAAATCTCTAAACATATATTGTACAGACAACTTCATGACGATCTTTCCCTAACTGAATTGGTATTTTTTTTCCTTGCACAACCACAGGTTTGAAACATAGTTTGAAAACAAGATATGAAAAACGCTAAAACAAGTTTGTCAAATATCTCATGTCAGGCAGTGAGACTTCACTCTGCATTTCTTTGTATTCCCTCGGAAATTACACTCAGACACACCTAGAAGTGTGCTCTTCTGCACTGGCACTTCGCACTCTACTCAAGCTTACAAGAAGACTCTTTTTAAGGGAGACATCATAGGTTATGTGTCATATGTGTGTGTGTCTGCATGTGTGTGTATCATAACATATACCATATATTATGAAACAAAATTTATAAAAGCATGGGAATCAATTTATAAGAAATTATCACTTCATTTTTTCTTTGTAATTTACTTATAAATCATGAAGGAGGCAGTAAATGCCAAAGAAAATGCAATCTCTTTTAAAGTCCTGCCATGGGCCTCTGGATATTGACATAGAATGAAGGAAAAGGAAGCCACCATCAAAAACCCTGCAGTGTGACCCAAAGGAAAACAAACAAAAGATAAAATTGGATGCTCACAAAAACCACACAAATATATTTTTTTACTATTTCAGGGATGAGGGAAGTTAATATCACAAATAAAGTAAGCCATAAATAAACAAGAAACCAGTAAAATAAAGGTTCTAATACAAAGGGAAAAAGGTAAAAGAAAAAAAAAGTTCATAGGAAATAGAGGTGAAAGCTCTGTTTGGCCATGATGAAAAATGAGGCAATAAAGTTGTACAACGAGCCAATTTTGATTCCTTTTCCTTTTAATATGACAATAAAAGGTTATGATGCAAAGAGGAGAAAACGACTCCCAGTCGCAGTCACATGCAATAAATAAGTCGATGTTGACAGCTGCACCAAGCAAGGACTGCTGAGAGAGCTTGGCAAGCACACGTAGCGAGAAATTTAAAATAAGAAGAGTGTTCATATGGGTTTTAAATATTGTAATACATAGTAAGACAAAATGTTGGTAAGTACACAACTGCAGGAGAATTGATTCTCATCAATTGAAACATGTTTTTATTTATTATGTATTTAGAAGGCACAACATTATCTTTTGATATATATATATATGTTTAATGAAAATATTTTCACACTCAAGCAAATGAACCTCCCATCACAGTGCATTTTTTTCATATGTACCTTTGTGGGCTTTGCATGTGAGTGTTCTGTGTATGTAAAAGAATCTAAAATTAGTCAAAACAAATATTTAATATGCACGATTTAGTGCATTCCACTTGTTGTGTATTAGATCTCTGCATTTATTAATTTAATATAACTGCAAGTTTTTAGCCTTCAGTTCCCTTCCACACCTCTCCTCCCTCCCAGGATTTACCACTATTCTATTTCTACTACTATGAGTTCAACCTTTTTACATCCTATGAATCCACATATATAGAAACAGTAAAATGATAGTGCCAAGTATCAGGGGAGGGGCATCCATACACCCCAAACCACAAGCTTTCTATTACATAGTGAGAATAATTTTATAATATCTGTTGCTCGGGGGGGGTGTAAGTCAAGACAGTATATTATATTCTTGAAAGCTATTAAGTGTAGATTTTGTGTTGTTGCTACAAAACTATAAATACATGAGGTGCTATCAACATTCTGTGTTCTGGTTAGAATTACATAGTGTATTCACATCAAGATTAGCTTCCATTTTATATATACATATATATATATACTGAATTGCATTTAATTTTTAACAGTGTGCTTATTTCTTTAAAGTGGAAAGATACATCTCAATATCCAGAAACAAACGTGATTAAATGCTCTTTATTACTGAAGCCATTAGCACAAATACGACAGTTTATGAAAAAATACAAAACAGGAAGGGAGAAATGGGTAACTTGTGATCTTCATTGTGACAATTACGGTTGCTTGTCACATGACTAAAACAGATATGGATTAAATTTCAAATATGGAGGGCACAACTGTGAGGGATTTTTGCTTAATTTGAAGTAGGAAGATCCATTTTAAATGCAGATCTTGAGGTGAGAAGATACATGCCTTTAATCTGAGCCACACCTTCTGCTGGAAGCCTATACACAGACAGGGAAAAAGGAAGCTTTTGCTCTTTGCCTGCTTTCTCTCACCTAGCTAGCAAGTCCATTCCCTCACTGGCATTGTAGCCTACTTCTTTGGAATTCCAACATCTACTGAAGACCAAAGGAGACTGACATTCAGTGTGTGGACTGAGCAACTCCTGGAAATTTGGATGTTCCATTCATAACCATGATTGTTGTATTAGCTGAACCATAGACTGTAAGAGAAAGGGGGAAAGAAAAGAAAGAGAGATAGAGACAGACAGACACAAAGAACAGAAAGACAGAAGAGATATTTACTCTTTAAGCTTCTGTTACTCTGAAGAAGACTGATTAACACACCCATGAAACTCGGTTCCATAATGAGAATGATGTTTTACATTATTTTATCCTTATCATGTAAAATTATTTTTGTCTCAGTTTCCCTTTCTTAATTCTCCATGTATCACTATTGACAATTTTTGCCTTTACCTTGCATATACATAACTCAGCATGACAATGCAAAGAAATAATGCATATTGCATGCAGACCTATACCATATGATGTCAGTGTTCAAAGAAAGATGCAGATTGTTGAAGGAAGGTCATAGAGGTTGACAGAGAAGTGGATGTGCAGTAAGACAAAGCCCATTTACAGATTTAAATACCAACTTCCTAATATTCCAACAGCTCAGTCGTCCACTGTCTGAAGCTGAGTGACCTGTTTTAACATCACCTGCTTTCAGGTGCTCAACAGACCCATCTCACCTGCCAAAATATCAAGGATGTCAAAGTCCGGCAACAAGCATAACTGAAAAGTTGTGATTAAAATCTTAAATAGTTCTGTAGGTTCTGGCTGTGTTAAGTTACTTTAAGTTAAAAATACCATTACCTGCCAGTATCATCTAGGAGTTAGCCTGCTTCCCAAATCTACATCTTCTATTTTGTTTTCATTTCATTGAATCATATCACACACACACACACACACACACACACACAGATGTGTGTGTGCATATTGTCTTAGCCAGTGTTGTGACCATAAAAGAAACACATTAAATCTGGGATTACTTACATTTTTAGAGGTTTAGTCCATTGTCATCATGATCGATAGCATGGCAGCTTGTAGACAGACATGGTGCTGGATAAGTAGCTGAGAGTCCTATACTTGAATTCACAAGAGGCAGAAAGAGATGAGAGACTCTGTGCTTAAAATGGGCTTCTTGAAGCCTCAAAGCCCACTCACAAGTGACTAACTTTTTCCAACAAGGCCATACCTCCTAATATTTACAAATAATGTCATTCACTGTTAATGAAGTATTCAAATCTATCTGTGAATCTATGAGGGTCATTCTCATTCAGACTACTATATTTATGTATTTATGTATGTATGTATATATATATGCATATGTACATATATATGTGTATATATCCCAAAATAGATATCCCTAAATATAACCTGCTCGGTATGTATGATATTAAATGTATAGATGTTTTCACATCTGGCCTTCTGGCACTGGAAAATCACTTTGTGTGCTCTTCCCTGGGAAAGACCACTTCTCCCACTTCCAGTTTTCTTCAGATGCCTGATTCTGTGTGTAGGGTTGAGGCCTTCTGAGCTTTTCTCCATTCATTTTTGCATGTGCTCATTGATATGGGCCTCATTCAGCTCATGTTTGGGCGGTAATATATGTTAGACTTTATGACTCTAACTTCTGATTGACCTGTACCTGCAAAGTCTTCTTCATTGACAGGGCCCTGAGAGAGAGAACCAAGAAATCAGAAGATAAAGAGGATATATGACAGAGAAGATAAAAGAAGTTTAGGATCAGGTTTTCTTGTGCAAGCAAGTTGGTCAAAAGTAGAGCATCTAATAAACTATATACAGAGACCAAATGAAACAGAATCATCAGAAACAATCAGACAATGAGACTAACTAGATAAAAAGTTAAACAAACATTGCTTAATAAGGAGAACACAATGTATCTCAAGAGCATTGCAGACTGATCACAGAGGGGACTTGAGACTGATAATCATAGTCCTGTATAGTGTGAAAAGCTGAATTCTCAGGGTCTGAAGTCACAGCTCCCTCAAGGTCCTGGTCCCAGGCCATTACTGGCTCTGCCAAGCATATTCCTGGACTTAGAGAAGGAGCTACATCTCTCTATATACATCCGGTCCTCAGGGAAAAGTTTCCAAGGCCCTGGTCTCAGGCTATTACTGGCCTTATCGAGAATGTTCCTGGCTATAGACAAGGAATTAAGTTTCTTCTCTATATATCATGACTTCAGGGTAAGCCTCTATTGATCAGTATAGCCCTCAAAAGCTGATGTTTCTAAGAGACACAATCTCCCAGCAAACTATTTGGCCCTCTGGCTCTTACAAAACCTCCCCTCCCACCCCTTCACATATTGCAATGTTTCCAGAGTCTTAGGTATGGGAAGCTTTTGTAGGCATATTCGTTGGGAGAGAACTCCACAACACTGCAATTTGATTGGTTGTGGTTTTCTATAAATGGTCTCTGTCTGTGGCAAAAGAGATGTTTCCTTGATGAGGGGTGAAGAGAAAAGACAAATATCTTTTCAAGATTTTAGTAATAGAGATTGTAAGATGTTTGAATGTTAGCTTCCATTTAACTTTAACTTAATTAGACTGGTGTGACTCTTGAACAGAAAGAGCACTTGTCTTGAGGGTTATTGAAGGTCTAGAGGCTGGTGGGAAGCAGAGTAATCAGAAAACACATAGAAAGAAATAAAGAAATCAGCTGGCTTCCTTCACACTTCCCAACATGCATCTGATGAAGAAGAAAGGAGCAGAAATTCATAAATAATAGAAATGCACTTTGCAAGCTTGCCTCCAGGAAAATCTATCCTTGATCTTCGCAGTGGTGGGCCAGGAGAATGTGTGAGGACCTTTGCTTTACTGTGCCTCTGTTTTATTATCATAAATATGGAGAAATTCACTCACCTTATCAGATGTTTGTAGGTTTTCTTATCTTCCCTTGGAAATGTGCATTCTTAATCAACCCAAGACAAATTCAGAGGGGAGTCAATACACTACTGAACCTCCAGTCAAATTTTTCTAGGTCATATATGGCAGGATATTCACCTGGGCTTAGAAAATATATATAAAGTCAACAAATAATAGATTCTTCTCTCATACATTATATCTTGACCACAGTTTTCTGTCTCTCCACCCCCATCTTCACTGCCTCACAGATCCACTCCACCTCTGCCTGCCTTCAGAACAGAGCAGGTCTCTCAGAGAGAAACAAACATGACAAACAGGATACAGTTTAGATCAGGTAAAAGCCCTCAGGTAAGAATTCTTGATTGATTCTGGAGCTCACCCTTTTTTAAATGCCCCCTCTAAACCTGTCCTT
>LOJH01034057.1:0-16125 GCA_001685095.1 Ellobius talpinus
TATATATATGGCACAGAGATAATTATTAGAGGTCAGAAATTTGTGAGGTAAACTACATCCCTACATCCTCACTTCACAGCAGTTTACAGAAATTAGGAGCTACTTTCACACTCCAAGATCTCTAAGAGGACACAGCTCTCTGTCAAAAGCATTCCCAGGAAACAGGAGACTCGGTTGACAGTCAGCTGAAGGACTGGACCATTTCTACCACCCAAGAGAGGGCGTTGTGATCCGGCTGTCGGTCCATCTTAGAGAAACAGCTCTTATTTTAATGCATCATGCCCTCTAAACTCAGCTGATGTGCTCTTAATCTTGAGAAAGAAAGCCTTTGGGAGGCTGACAAAATGAATCATTCAGTCTTCTTAGAGTGAAAACCACTTCCCATGGTGGTGGGAAGTCACCACTGTAAGATGATGAAAATTGCCTGGAGAATAGTCAGGCGGTAGTTTAACGTTCTTTTGCAATTTTTTCTCAACATTCCATTTTGCTACAAAGTTCTTGGCCTTTATCACTCTTTTTCCCATCCAATTTGCTATATGCAGTGTCCATTCCTGAACTCTAACCTGGGCTTTAATTTACCCCTAAGGAAACAGGTTAGTCTTAAGTAATTTATTAAGTCACCCAGAAGCATGCAATGTTATCATTGTTTATGTCCTGTGGAATCTCTTCTGCATCTCTGTCTAATTCTAATGGTGCAACTGATATGAACAGACTGATTTCACTAAAAGTTAGTGGAAAGAAAGCTTTAGCCAGATATATGATCTTTGTTAATGGAATCACAACAGAGAACCACATGCATGCTTCTCTGTGAAAAAGGTGTCCTTGACCCAAACAAGCTGACGGTGCCACCTACTGGGCCACATCTTCCCTTCCCCTGCATAGTTTCTCTTTTCTTCTCTGCTTCCCTGGCTGATTAGGACCCCTTTAGGCCCCATTCTTCTTGGTGTGTTCTCTCACATGCTGGCTTCCCAGTTCAGGACTGCATTCTCTCCCACCAAATCAAAACTGCCTCTAAGCATTTAGCTGCACTTTTAAACATTCTTGTTCAGAAAATACACTTGTTTTTTTTCATAAGAATATTTATATTAAGGAATCTTTTGTATTAAGAAAGGATTCATGGACATAAAACAGAGGATTCCAAACTGATATTCGTAGTCTTGGATGGCTTAGCCACAATATTCAATATGATACACTATTTCCTGTGATTCATATTATCCAAAGAGAAAAAGAAGAAAGGTATTATTACTACTTTTTTCATCATCACAAGTCATTCTGGTCTTTAAAACTTTTTATTTGTTAATAATGTATGCTTATGCATGTTTGCCTACATATGTGACTGGGGTGAACTCAAAAACCAGAAAAGGATGTTGGATTACCTAGAACAGGAATTACAGTTGGTAATTCTACAAGCTGCCATGTAGGCCCTGGGAGCAAAACCCTAGCCCCCTGCAAAAACAAGTACTCTTAATGACTAAGCAATCTCTCCAGACTCGGCTGTAGCATTTGTAAAATCGCTCTTAACTGTAAATTTGAGATAAATACAGAACCAACTCTAAATATTTTTAAGTAAGCTCATCATGAAAATTCCTTTTGACAAATGCAGAAAAGATGTTTTTACTAGCATATTATCTTGACAAATTACACCCATTGAAAGAATGTAGGTCTTTAAATTTTAAATTTTTTTAATAAATTGCTGAAATATTAGTCATTGGTACTTATTTTCCATAAGACTTCTCAGTCATTCTCTGGGTGCTGTTTCCAGGCAGAGGCAGCAGACAGAAGATGCAGTAGACAGAAAACACTCTGAGTCTTCTAGGTTTGTGTAAATTGATTAATAGGGTAGGGAACATTTTAGTTTATTGGACCCAAGCCCTGTTTTGTTTGTTTGTTTGTTCTATTTTTATATCTTCTATTTTTTGGTTTAGTAAGACATTGTTGTATCTTCTTTGGTACATTTTTACATGCAGAAGATGTACATTGGAGATAGAATAAACATATTTTTTTAAAAAAAATATAAACTGCAAATATCTTCCTAACACTTCCAAACAGCAGACTTGGGATAGATGCATTCATCAGAACGCGCGTGCAAACACAGCCTGCAACTCCAACTCTGTTCATGTTATATGCCTCTCTAGCAGGTGACAGAAGTTTAGTCTAAATAATGGAAAGTCACAATGACAATAAACCCATTCATGGAGATGAATTTCAAATATTCCAATAGGATTGAATATTGCTAGGAAGCTGTAAACAAACTTTCAGACTTGAATTCAATTTTTATTATTTCTTAGTCTAACATGCATATATTTTACCCTTGTTCCTCCAAAAGTCTGACAGGAGATGTAAAAATCAACTTACATTATAGCTTTCCTGTCATGGAATTTAGCCCTTTAGGAGCTCAGCTAAATGGCTACTTTTCTATCCCGAACATGATTTCCCACTGTTATATGGAAAGGTGATTTATTTATAAGCCTCGATGGGTGTGTATTTTTTTCTCTTCATCCTAAATTTAAGCACACGGCTTCAAATCTCGCCCTCTATTGTCATCATTTGAAGCCAGTGTTGGCTTTCAACAACTCAAAGGTGTATGAGCCATTCATCACGATGTGATCATACAGAAAAATCACCAATGGATGTCCAAGCACTTAGAGGAGGTCATCTTTAGGAGAAGGTTGCTGACTAACGTATCTAATTTCACGGATCCATGGCTAGTATTGGTGTCTTCCTTGAGATACTTCGCATCTTTAAGGGTCTTTGTGTTCTGGGAGCCTGGAAGGGGAAGAAACCTGAGTGTTCCACTTGTCAATGTGTAGTAGCCTTGGTAATTGTTCTATTTTCACTCACACAATTTCAGACATAACCATCTCCACCATCGCTGACTCTAGCTGACTGTCAAAGCTATCAGGGACATTTTTGCAGACTTGTGTGGTGTGGTGGTTAGTTTTAAAGTCAACTTGCCACGACTCAGAATAAATCACCTGGCAAGAGAAAGGCGAATAATTTTCTTTATCAGACTAGTCTAGGCGGAATTGCCTTGATTGATAATTTATGTAGAAAGACCCAGTTCATGGTGGGTGGGACCATTCCCCGCTTTGGTGTCCTTAACTATGAGTGAATAAAAATTTGGCTATGTAAAGTCAACCAAGCAGGAATAACCAGAGCATTCTTTGTCTTCTTTTCTTGACTGTGGATCTCATATAACCCCGTGCTTTGAGTATCTGACTTAATTTTCCTTGATGAGGAAGTACAATCTGGAATTGTAAAGCAATAAATTCTTTCCTTCCCTAAATTTCTTTTGGTCAGGTATTTTATCACCAAAACATAAATGGAACTAGGAAAGCAGTGCAGGGGACACTAGTCTCTTTCCCAAGTTTAATACATACACTCCCTTTGTACCATGCCAGTCCTTAACGGAGAGGTTTGCTTGTGTTGAGCCATGCTGTCTGGCTCACATCTTGCAAATACCTGAAACAGCATTTCCATTTTCATCTACTTTGCTCTCTTTTAAATCTTCACTGAAATCTCATTCAAGCGTTGTGCCCCAGCTCTTACCCATTTCAAAGTTTGTACTTCTTCCTTGTGACTTTATCGTCATTTAGGTGAGTCTGCAGAGCACGGGAAGAATTATGGTCCTCTGAGCCAGCATTAACGTGGCATTTTATAAGGAATTAATGAAGGCTTCTGCCATGGGCTGAGAGCTTGTGATGCTCTGCATAAGAAAGGGCTGCACACGTGGGAGAGAGGAAGTATGATGTACAGAGATTTTATACATGTATGGAAGAATTTAGTCTCTTTTGCAAAGACCTTGGAAGCTCTGTCTGTTTAAACCTTCCTTTTCTACAGCATCTGTGTATTAATCATCCAGGACATATGCTTGGGAAGCTTATTCTGTGTTGTGTCTATAGCTCAGTGCTGACTTACTGAAGGCAAGCCAGCATTGAGGGAACTTCTGGACAGTGTAGAAGGAAATAATGGGAATCAAGGGATGATAGTCAGGATGTGGATTTAGGATGTTGGAGACCCAAAACATGGGGCTCTTATCAGGGGACAATTTCTAGAAAACTGTACTTGAATTTTTTTAAAAGATACTATACTGGATACTATATAACAAAGTGAAAATATTTTTAAGTTATTGTAGACTTTACTTTCATCATTAAACATTTATCTTCTATTAATCTATTCTTTTTCTTGTCTTTGTTTTGCCTTAAATTGAACTTTACCCCCTCACAGCCCTCAGGAATGGCGCTTCTCTGTGCTGGACTGTGTTTTGGGATTTTGCACAGTGTTACTTGGTGCCCCCTGAAATCAATGCAGTGAAACAACCCTGTTACTGTATTTTCTTTTATTTTCAACACCTGGTCATTTATTTGTTAAAGATTCATTTTTGACTGGACTTAGAAGTAGAAGCTCTCAGGATGGACAGCCTATGTTTCTTGGCAGTCTGTTCCCGGCATTTTTCTTTGACTTTGTTCCTTCTCTTGGATAAAAGTCTAACATTTTCCACAACCACCTTTTTATTTTAATTAATGAGTTGTTTCTTCAGAACAACATGTTGGTGTTTGTGTTGCAGGACACACGGAGGAACAAGACGCTGATTCGTGGAATCAGCTTTACTCCTCAACTTCTTACGTTTCTTAGTTTAAGGGATTTCTGGCATTATGATGGTGGACACCATCTTCTTTAGAGAGACTGGAAAGCTTTCAGACCCTATTAACTCTTTGGAAGACAAACCACTGAGGCAGAGTAGTGTCTGTCAGTCCAGGCATAGCCTTCTCTCCATTTTTTTTACAATAACTAAATTGAGAACACTCAGCTTGATATCCCATATCTCAGTGCATCCTGAACATACATGAATTTCCTCTCTCCAGTTCCCCTTGATCTGTACTGATAATGCCCCGAACCTATCAGCAGGTGCACCCTTGACTGTGAGTCGAGACAACTTGTTTCTTGGGAAAACATTTTTGTATTTTACTTCTTTCAATGCTTAGTACTCTCAGTATGGCTCCTCAGACTAATCTTTATCTCTTGTGACTTTTATGTTTCCTGGTGATCTATGTTACTAATGACAAATGGTCATTTTTTTAAAAATAGCTTTCATTTGAATTTGTTCATTGAGAAATTCAGAGTATGCAATAACGCTGGCTAGCATCTAATTAAATCTTCCTCCCCTCCTTATTACCCAATTCATTTTTCCTAAAATATGTTAAAAAAATTTTGTTCGAGAATTATTATTCACTGAGTCCACATTTTTTAACAGTCCTGAAAAATTCTCAGATTACATCTTTTAATGACTTTATCCTCCTTTTGCCCTTTTCTCCTGAAATTCCACATCTGTATGTTAATATTGATTTTGATTCCCTAGATTTCAAATTTCTGTGTAATGCCTTTAATCACTTTTATTTTTAACTACCTTTGTGAATCCTGTCTTTGCACTCCCAATTCATTCTGACTGTACTCCATCTGTTAATCACAGCCTATGAGTTTTTATTTATGGCAAGGTGCTGTTCAATTGTATAGTAGCTATTTGGCCTTTGATCAAAGCTAAGTAGCACTTCTTTTTATAAAATATTATCTCATACTCATATGTTTGAATCTAGCCTTTAAAGTTGTTTTAAATAATTTCTGAACACTTTACCCTTCTGAAAGGAGTTTGACATTTCTAGGGGCCAAATGTTTCTTCTGATACTTGTTCATTATACAAATGTACCTTCTCTGTGTTTACATTTTGATAAGCACATGACCACGAACTTCAGTGAATGTATTTAAACTCCAGGTCTTCCTGGCTTAGCTCCAGGGCTCCCACTGGAAGAGGTCTCTGAATGGAGATGGCATGGCTCACAGAGCTGTGGATCTCTACTTCTGCCCAGCAGAATCAGAGTACCATACCTCCCATTGCTAATGTTAGGAAAGAAAGTAGTCAAATTTTGAAATCCAGCTTCTGATAGAGATCACTTTTATTCCATTATGAAGTTGAAGATTCTGAGTAGAACCAGTTTAAGAAGGAGACTAACTCTACTTCTTCTCTGGTGTTTTGTACTTTGGGATTGCTGGTCTAAATGTCTCAGTTTTCTCTTTCAGAATCCTGAGTTTCTAGAGTTAATCTGAAAGAATTTACACTTCACTTCCCATGGTAATAGCTTGAAATCACTTGCTTTCTATAGTAACTTCTTGATTTGAGTGCTACACCCTACAGTTAGCGCAAGTTTGAAAGTCATAATTTAGTTCAGTAACTCCATATTTTATGCATTCTTGAAGAGTTACTTTTTCTTTTTATAGACTAAGCAAAGAAAGACACTTTTTCCTGTCAGCGCTCTTTGCTGACTAGTATAGTGTCTCTAGTATGTACTTCTTGAAGATCTTAGCAACTTTGGGCTTAATGTGCTACTGATACTGCAATGTTCCAATCCTCACACAGGCCTACAAGCCTGATTTCTAGTCTGCCTGACTTTTAAAACCTAAACCCCTTCATTACGAAGATGGGGAGATGCTTTCTAAATATAAGCGGCTCAGCATCATCTAAGGCCCTCGATTGTCCATTCTCTTTTGGAGACATAATTTAAAGGATACATTACTGCTTTTTACCTAGTTCTCTGAGTGTTTGCAACTGGCAGAGTTTCTAGACTCTCACATTACCTTTCCCTACGGAATAGACTTCTTCACGTTATGTTTGTCTTTTCTCCCATTATTCCTAATGGTAATATCATTGCATGATAAATGATCTCCTGTTAGAAGATTTACATATTTATATGTGTGTGTATGTATGTAATAGTTGACCTTTTAAATATATTTGTTATAGAAAAAGCCAACTTAATGTAACTATAATTCATAATTTTTGTGCATTATATGAAAATAGAAAAGAAGACTCACAATAATTTTATGAAAGAAAGTTTTTTTTTCAATGATGAAATAAAGTTAGGATTGAAAATATTTTATAATAGCACACTAAACCTCATATATTTAAGATATTCTGGCTGAAGAATATGTTTAAAATATGATAAAATCATTAAGTGACCCCATTATATTAAGTTTAATTAAAGCAATTAGTCTAGTACATCTCATTTGGAATTGTAAGTATTTTGCTTTTCAAGTATATGGCCTCGTGATTTGTAAATCTCTACAAAATTAACTTTGTGTTAAAATAGAAGATCAGCAGAGGAAAAACAATTTCACAAGTGCCGTGAAAATATTTTCTGACACACAAAAAAAATCCCATAAGAAGAGGGAAGCGTGCTCAGATTGTCCTGTTCAGTAGAGATCCCTTGGATCAGCACCAGAAATGGACTGAAGGTTTGGCTTGAATGGTCACACAGAGGTGAGAGCTGTGGAAAACGTGGCAGGTACTTAAAATGTTCCTGGTGCATGAAGAAGAAATGAGGCCGGAAGCTGAGCTGATTGGCAGGCATGACTTACCAGTGAATGAACTGAAGCTGAGGCTTTGGGGGAAGTCTCTGCTAGGGGTGATGACAGAATTCCAGCAAGGGCAGGAAGATGTGTCTGCAGTTTTGAACAAAAACAGGCACTGCAAAGTGAAGCCAGTGAAGTTTTGACTTAGTTAGTTCTGAGCTGAGACAGATGCACTTGAGGCAGAGGTTTGGATGGGTCATTGTGAAGGAAGGAGAGAACCTACCAGAAACCCAGACACAGCCCAGGGCCAGCTTTGAGGACCTTTCACACTTAACTCACCAGAGAGACATCAGTGTGAGAGACCAAACTGGCAAGACCACAAAAGAAGCAGGAAACCCTCTGACAGCCAAGCAAATAGGAACTCCCTAGAAGAGGGTGGCAGCCCCCCATTCTAATACTGACATCTTATTTATACAGTCAGGAAAAATATTTTGTTTTTTTAGATCACATCTATCTATCTTCTTATGTTTGAGACTTTCGTCACTAATGCGGTTGTCACATTCTTCAAAATATAAATATCCCATCATTAGGTGTTTCATAAATAGTAAATGATGGATTGCCTAAACAATCTGTAGAAAAGAAGATGAAGTAAGGTGTGCTAGGGCTCTTTGATATATGCTGCCCACTCTAAACTTCTGAATATTTGTTTTATAGGTATATTTGTATTTATTTTTCACAACTCACCATGATACCAATGATAATTTGGCTGCTTTTCAAACTTAAAATATAATAAAAGAACACAGCATTTAATCAACTTATAATACCAAAACATAAGTGCAAAATTCTTAATTTGTACCTTAACCATTTCCATATAAAGAGGCGTCAAACATTAATATAATATTAAAAAGTAATCTATAGTAAACCTGGAAAAGGCAACAGATTGATTTTTGTCTATTTCATCATCAAAATTAATTGATAAAAATTACTTTCAAGAAAATTGCCTTTTAATTTCTGACTTCTGTTCAAGATTAAATTTATTTCCCTTTTAGCCAAATGTAGATGCAAAGAAATGCTAAAACCTAAAAATATTAGGAGACATGCAATCACAAGCATCACCATGATCATGAATTTAAAAGTCAAATCTATAGCAACCTAACTGATAAGTATAAGGAAACCTCCTTTTAGAATAATTGGTCTTGAAGCAGATGCCACCTGTGTTGAAAAGGCAGAATATGTGGAATATTCATTTGCCAATCAAGCATCAATGATATGGAAAGGTCTTTAAGAAACATTGGATGATGGAATTCACCATTGACTTAAGGAAAATAATTTTATTGAAAATCCATGTATATTGAATACAGACAGATTAAGATGGAATAAATTTAATCCAGAACAGGCTCTCAGATGACACAACTTTTTAGCACTAGTTTCTGTTTCTAAAACACTTTGAAACTTACAAAAAAAATTATTGGAAGAACTGAAAGACTGCCAGTATAACAAGTACAAGTGTGGGTTTGCCCCTTCTCTAATAACGTCTGTTAAAATAAAGAACCCAGGCCAGGGTGGCCTATTTCACCCCATTCTTCTAATTTCCTGGTCCCTGCTAATCAGAACCAGATCCTCAATTGACTGTCCGAGCCTGATCATCACTGAGCATCTCAAGTTATCCTTTTGTAGATGGCATCTGTTTGCTTTGGTCTCATATTACAAAAAGAAGCACATGTATTTTTGCAGAAATATTGAAGGCCATGTTTTAGTTTCCTATTTTGCATTCTGTCAGGTGATCCAGGGTCCATTGGTCCTGCCACTGTAGTAATATTTATTTGACACCTTGATCACAAACCAGTCAGCAAGGTTCCTCACCTGTAAATTCATGAATCATGCCATTCAATATTTTTAGGGTTTTTTTTGGCCAGGTCTCACAATGTAGCCCTGGCTGATGTAGAATTTTCAAACTAGACCAGGCTAGCCTTGAACTCATGAAGATCCATCTGCCTGCCTCTAGAGAGTTATCTCTGAGACTAAAGGTATGCACCAACATGGTCGGCTCCAATGACTGTTTTGAAGAGATCTTTGAGACTGTGGTCCCTATCAGGCTTTCATTTCAGCTTCCACTGACACTTACTGCCTAACTGGGTGCTAATAGAAGGCTTGTCAAAGGATGGCTTTCAAACTCCAATATCCCTCTTACACTTCGAGTTACCAAGAAGCTACAGGGAGAGCTCTCTCTGCTCTTTTCCACATTGATTTATTCGCTTTACACAGGCTTATGGATTCATATTGTACTTAGTATTTCCCATCATTTTTTAGCAATGAATGAAATATAAATTTTTCTTCTCAAATTATGAAAGAAACTTATAGTCCAGTTGCCTTGAATTTGGGCAACAATAACTACTTCATGTTATTCTGACACAATTCTGTCATTCCTCCGCTAATTCCTACCATGTCATTATCTTTTGAAACAACATACAATATTCCACACTCACTGTATTTCTGCTCCATCCAAATCCTGGAATCTGTCATTTCTCTTTAGGGTTCTGGTTTGAAGGAACCCAATCTGAGATGTAGGAATATACACTCTTTGTCATATGACCCTGTACTCAGACTGTCCCACCTACATGGTAGAAATCAATAGTGTTTTGACCACAACCACGTATATCTAAACTGATTACCTATATAGCAAACCACAAATTCACACTTAGGGTTTCAATTCCTGACCCAGCCCACTGAGTTCATTCAGTGTCTCTTACATTCTGCTTTTACAGCTCTGTCTAGAACATTGAGACTGGCTCTTCCTAGCCTCTGTGTATCAAAGTCCTGGCTCAACTGACCTGAGCCCTAGTCAGTCTCCCAAGCATGCCAGGTGGAAGGCGTCTTGGCACACTCTTAACTCCTTGCTCACTTGAAAATAGCCTTTCGCACTGCTGCTGCTGAATACATTTTTGACTGTTTTATTCAGAAAGGTTGAGTAGGCAGTGATTACTAAACACTTGATTCACTTTTTCAAGGCTTCATTGGAAAGAAAATGCTGAAGACTTTATAGCATGCTGTCAGCCTCTCTCTGAGCTCCTAACAGCCCTTGACTTTAAAACAAACAAAATAGAGAAACAGTGCTCTTCAGCTGTTTATATCCCCAGCCATGGTGCCAACAATTTTTATTTTTCTTTAAGTTCTGTTCAACCAGATTAATGGTATGACTTGCAACTGTTTAGATTGGCATTCTGAAGTCAGAACAAATGTCAACATTGTTTTCCACTGATGTATTTCTGAATCAAAAATTTTAAAACCTTGAAGATGCACAGAATGGCCTTGTCAGCAAGAATAATAAACTGAGTGGACCTCAAGTCAGATAAGGAGTTTTATCTGCTAAACCGAGGACAGAAGTCTGAGCATAAAGTACCATCTAATTAGAGTAAAATGTGGGGGGGCGAGCAGGGCTTTCCCAGGTAACTGAGAGTGGAGCTTAAAAATATTTACCTACATTTCAGCAACCATAAACCAAATTTAAATATTTGGCAGTGTTCTAATGATCACACACAGGTAGGCACTGGTTCAATGTGGCAGGAGAGTATAATAGGGTTAATATAATGATAATGTGATGATTGATAGCCATTTTGCAGATACAGTTATGGTTTATGATTATTTATGTCTTGTCCATGTATAAAGTCCACAGCTCTTCTGAAATTTGTTTCTGAAGTTGTTTATCATTAGAATGTATGTGTGTGAGCTTCAGAGTCTTGCCAATGTCAAGTCAGACCCAAATCTCTGGGCCATATTGTTTCAAGAACCAGGAGAGGCCCTTGTTGGCAATTCCATTTTAGGATTCAGTCCTACTGGTTTCCCACAACTCGTTCATCTTCGTTTCTTTGTCCTGCCATCCTGAGCCATTTTCAAGTCCTCTTCTTCCTCCTTGTCTCCCTTTTACTCTTCGTCTTAATAGGGAGTCTAGGTTTTCACTTTCAATTTTTCTGACCAAAGAGCAAGGTCTAAAAGTTTCTTTACGTTTGTGCTCTGATGGTTTTAGGACAGGCTGCACAAAGCTGATGACATTACTGCTGATGGCAATGTCCTTTAAACAAAGAACAGAAAAAAAAAAACGTGATTCCAGACAGTGTTATTCAAATTTGTCCACTGAAGTATGTTGTGTGATGTTTTTCTCTTATTCTTTTGGCTCTTTGGAGTTTTGGGGTTTTGAGGGGGGATGGGGGGAAGAAGCACACACAGAGGCTTATTCTTAGTTAGGAATGACCTGCCTTAGCTTGACCTGTTTCTTGCCAGCTTTTCTTAGCTTAAGTTTTCCCAACTACCTTTTGCCTCTGGGCTTTCCCCTTTTCTTACTTCTGTGTATCTTACTTTCACTCTTACTCTGAGACTGACTGGGTGGCTGGGTGGCTGCCCCCTGACATACTCTTTCCCTTGTTCTCTCATTACTCCTCTTCCTCCTCATTCCTCCTTCTATTTATGTGCTCTGTCTGCCAGTCCCTCCTATCCTTTCTCCTGCCTCGCTATTGGTCGTTTAGCTCTTTGTTAGGACCATCAGGTGTTTTAGACAGGCAAAGAATCACAGCTTCATAGAGTTAAACAAATGCTGCATAAACAAAAACAACACAGCTTAAAACAGTAACTCCCCAACAGAAGTAGCACACTATACCACAACATTTATGGGGGAAAGGTAGGAATATGAGGAGGTCAAGGCACTGTTTCTAAAATACAAACAGGACTAGCAAGATGGTTGGCTGGGTAAATGAGCCTGCTAAGCTTGAAAATAAGAATTTGATCCCCAGGACCCATATGGTGAAAGAAAAAAACTAACTTTGCAAATAGTCCTCTGGCCTCAGTCATGATGTGGTTACAACACACACACACACACACACACACACACACACACACACACTGAATATACATTTTTCAAAGGCAAAGACATATATATTATACATGTATATATATACACATATATATATGTGTATATATATACAATCATTTACTAGAAAGCACATGTGTAGTCTCATGAAGATATCTACCTCTGGGCTCCTAACTTCTGAGCAGAATACCCTTAAGATCAAAGAAATGCTCTTGTCTGGGGTCAGGGAGGTACGTGAGGAAGCTACTGAATGGGTCTTTTCTCTCATGGATCTTTTTATAGCACATCTCTCACATCTCTCTAAGGTCCTGACAGTGATTTCCTTGTCATCATTAGATGACATGTTCTGGTACTTGATCATTGGAAGTTATTTCTTTGTTATTGTATTGTTCACTGTCCGAGTAAAGCGGAATTGAGACAAGTTTGGCTTTGAGGTCCATCACATCCTGGCTTCTTTATAGCTAAGAGCTTGCTTCAGGATTTGTTAGTCAATTTTTTCATCACTAGGATGAAATACCTGAGCCAAACAACTTGAAAGAAGAGACTCAAATTTGGCTCCACAGGTGTTTGCCCATGGTAGTCTATCAGCTCACTTAGAATCCTGCTAAAATCTGCTTGGATTCCCCTTTCATCTGCTCCCCTTCCCAGCCTCTGGGAGGGTGCTGTCCACACTCAGGGCTGGGCTTACTCTCTCCCAGACACAGCAATGTGTTTCTCAAGCCAATCAATTTGACAGGCAAGTTGAAATAGATTAGTCAATAACCCTTTCAGCACTATGCTGAAAACACTCTTGACTAGATTTTACAATGGATTAAGTACATCTTCTTATTTTTATGTTATCATTGACAGTATGTTGGATAGTTTCATGTCAACTTGATACAAGCTCAAGTCACCTGGAAGGAAAGAACTTTAATTAAGAAAATGCCTCCATTAGATGGGGCTGTAGGCAAGCCTGCAGGGCATTTTCTTAATTAGTGATTGATGGTGGAAGGGCCGACCAACTGTGGGTGGTGCAATCACCGGGTTGGTGGTCCTGTGTTCTACAAGAAAGCAAGTTGAGCAAGACAGTAAGCAGCGTTCCTTCATGGCCTCTGTATCAGCTCCTGCCTCCAGGTTCTTGCTCTATTTGAGTTTATGTTCTGACTTCCTTCAATAATGAACAGTAATCTAGAAGTGTAAGACAAATAAGCCCTTTCTTCTCCAAGTTGATGAAACACCACAACCCTAACTAGAACAACTCAGTACCAGGATAATGGAGTGTTGCTGTGACAGTCCTGACCATGTTATTTTGGGGGAGAACTGTCAAAGGACTTTGGAATTTGAGCCTAGAAAAGCCATTAAGTGTTGAGGAATCAGTTGTTCTGTGGGAGCTTAGAAGATAAGAATGTTGAGCACAGTGCAGACAATGGAGGCCTGGCTGATGAAGTTTCAGAGGGAAGCAAAGACTCTATCAGGCCATTTGTATGAGGAATCTGTGGTCTTGTCAGCTGGGGCTGAAGAAATCAGCTTGGATTAACAAGAGACCAGAAACACTTAAGTAAAACTTTTGCTTTACTGGGACAGTTGATGCTGGGTAGGTGGAGCAAGAAATTCATGGTAAATGAGCAGAGTGCAGCATCACTGAACTGAAATCTTCTCAACTTGGTGCCTTACTGTTGGCACATGGAAGCTTTGTTCCAGAGGCTGCCAAGTTTGTACCTCACACAGACAGCCAGACCTGGTAGTTTAAAACTCACCTACGTGGTAATGGTTTTGAAAGCATGAAGGGGTCATGGAGGGCCACTGAGGCTTGGCAATAGGTGGCAGCACTGGAGTCCCTGAAGAAAGCCCAGGAGAAGCTTCTGGAAAGTACAGCCCCAGTTGCAGGAAAATACCTCATCATTTTATTTGGAGATGGCAGTACCATGGAATGACCACCAAGAACAGTAACAGTTGTGGAGTGGAGACAGCCAAAGCCTAGAAGACAAATTGTATGCACTACAGAGGGTGGAGTCTGAGAGGTTACCCAAGCCCTTCAAGGAGCACAGAAGATTGTGAGTTGATCCAGGCATTGAATTTTGAGTTATTTTCATGGTTGGAGTTTGGTTCTGCTTTTTTATGTTGTGACTACACTCTGTTCCTCCCCTTTTAAAGAAAGTAAGAGAGTATGTTTGTATTTTATATAGGGGTTATAGCTGACAGTCTTTGGATTTTGAAAGACACTTTGGATTTTTGAAAGAGACTGAATTCTTAATATGTTTGAATTTATAAGACTGTGGGATTTCTAAGTTTGAAAACAATTTCTAGTTTTATGCTGTGATGTCAATATTAATTTATAATCTTGGGGATTAACAGGAGAGGAAAAGTTAGGGTTTATCAGTGATTTGCCTGTATGTCAAGTTGGCGAGGGGTCCTTTGTGGTATACAGTTTTATATTAATTTCGTACAAGCTAAAGTCACCTGAAAGGAGAGAACCTCAATCAAGAAAAATACTTCCATTAGATGAGACTGTACAGCATTTTTTAAAATTAGTGATTGGTGGGGAAGGCCCAGCCCATTGTGGGTGGTGCCATCCCTGGACTGGTAGTTCTGGGTTCTATAATAAAGCAGGCTGAGCAAACTAGGAAGCTGCCCTCCTGCATGGCATCAGCTGCACTCTTCCACGACATCTGCACCGGCTCCTGCCTCCAGGATCCTTTCCTGTTTGATTTCCTGTCCTGACATCATTCACTGATGAACAGTAGTTTGGAAGTGTGAGACAAATGTGCTCCTTCCTCCCCAGCTTGCTTTGGTCATAGCATTTCATCACAGCAAAGGTAACCCTAACTAAGACAACCACAACATTGATAAAGTTTGGCCTACAACCCAGTAAGAATCCCAAGTGCTTTCTTTCATTGCCATTTCTCCTCCTTTCCTTTATAATGTTAGAGACTGCCTCCCAGAGAGACATTAGGCTTCTGACCAGCAATTTTCTGAAGGCTCTTTAAGCTAACTTGCACTTTCATTGGGGGATGTTATTGTAATTTGTTTCCAGCTAGAGGTTATTTACTCATTGCTTTGTTGGGTAACAATAATTCACTCTTCGTCCCACCCCACTCATGCCACACAACACATTTTCAGTCATGGAATTCTTCCACGATCTCTCATAGACCTCCCGACAACACTCCCTGCTGGCCAACATGAGCAATTGCACATACCAGATTAGAAATGGGCCTTGGAAATCACAAGCTAATACCACTTTCACAGTTTTTTGTTGTCTACAGAAATAAGCCAAACTCAGAGTCCAAAGATGCTACAGAAGAGAGTGGAAGCTTGCACACAAGAGCAAGTAGGATCCCTCTTAAAAGCATTAAGGGTAATACAAAAACCACGACTATTTTCGATGGCGATGTAGTGATTATTCCTATAATTATCTTCTCCTAGAATACATCTCATGTAAGAGCCTGAAAAGACTTGACAATTTCAGACTCCAAAAGTATCAAGCCCAAACAGAACATTGTTGTGAGTGGTTGCTGAAGTCTTGTTTTGGGAACTTAATCACACCCAGTTGGAAGCGGGGAGCATTTGTGCAGCTGCCCTGACTCACAGGCATTCTCACTCATAAAGAGAGTTACTCATTTCAAAATCTTTCCAAGTGAATGTGGATGTTTAGACTCCTAAGTATTCACAAATGCTGAACCCAATGATAGCTTTGCTAAGAGCATCCACAAAAGTTACAGCTGCGTGTTTTCTGTCTGCTAAGTTTAGCCATTAAAACCTACTCAGTTTTATCATGATTAGTCAAGTGGAAATCACATTGTGTGCATACAACTATTCTGAGTAGACAATTTATCCAAAAGTCAGCGTTTTTGTAGAGGGACTAAGTCAATGCCGATGAAAATGCATAGCTTAGAAACACATGAGTACATACATACACAGGCATTCACATGCACACTCATGCACAC
>LOJH01034061.1:0-16124 GCA_001685095.1 Ellobius talpinus
ATTTTTCTTTTTTAGAAAACATTTGAATGCATTTTGTTTGGTATTGTATTTATTCAATAAAGTATTTAATTAGTGCTAAGCGTGAACTGGACCCTGTTGCTAAGCCTCAGCAAGCAATCATCCTAGGTAGGGTTAAACCCACAGTAAAATTGCCATATTGCACATGTCTTAATGAAGTTTGAATGTTAAATAAATTGTATATTCACTTTATAGTGTTTTTGTCGTTTATTAGCCAAAAAGATCATTCACAAAAGCTGGTCTTCAACAGTTCTGAGTTAGCTGCTGCATCACAGTTGCACAGAGGCTCATCAACTGCAGGTGTTCATCTGCACCATCCGCCAGACATTTATCCACTTCCTGTAAAGGGAATAAGGCAAGTTTAAGTTGGGCACCCAGGAGGCAGAGACAGTTTTTTTTGCACAGCCTCACTAATTGTTCAATACTTACAGCAAGTTTTTCTGTAATAATGGACTTCTGTTTATCAGAAAGCTCTTTGTCTTCAACAACTGCATCATGAAGTTGATTAACAAGCTGAATAGCTGCGTGTCCTTCATCAATTAGGTCCTGCAACAAATAGTTACTTTCTCATATTAAGTATTCAAAAAAAAGCAGTTCTCTTTTAAGTAACTAAATTACCTTTACCACAGCTTCTAGTCTGTCAAAAGAGCCACTGTGACATGCAGTGAATACTCCATTAATGGTTGTAGCTGGTATTACCTGAGGAATAGACATTTAAAAGTCAGGGCAAGGTCTCTAACTTGAGTATTGGAATAAAGAGCCAGGAGTTGCCAAGGTAACAGTGCTCACGCCAGCAATGTCTGTGATGATGTCTTCCATGACTTCCTTTCCACCTGTTAGTCGAGTAGCACTTTGAAGAAATGTAATGGCTTTCCGTAGATCTCCTTCTGATATTTTAACAAGATAAGCTATTCCCTGAAAAGAGTTAAGAAAATTGGCCTGGCCAGATGGTTTACCAGGTGCTTGCCACACAACTGTAAATTACTATAATGCTAGAGAGAATTCTGTTTGGGGGAAAGTTTTGAGTCTAGTCAGTTTTAGACAGGGTTTCTCAGTCTTGCAGGTGGGTTAATTGAGATAGCATCTGTGAAAATGAACTGTCTCAGAACAAAAAAGTATATGTGGAATCATGAGTTTCAACTGCTCATAATTTTCAGGACCTCTAAGATGTACATTCATAAAAGGAATTAGTATATAATCATAATTAGTATTTACCTCATTGCTGATTTTGACATTTTCCTTCTCAGCAATATCCAGTAATCGCTCCTGCTGAATTTTATCTGACAGAGGCTTGAAGCGGAACTTTGAACATCTGGAAGTGAGGGGTTCAATTATTCTGGAAAAGATTGAAAACCAACCATGATGGTGCACTTCAAATTAACATAAAATAAGGAATGTTGTCACTACAAATCCAAAGTGAAAGATGAATCAGTTACTTTGATCCAAGTATTACACATGTATGAATGCATAGACACGTCACCTGGCAGACCATAAATACATAACATTACGGTGTTTGCTTTAAAAAGGCAGGTTAGCATGTGGCTTCAGGGCGTATACATACCGACTGACATAGTTACAGATGAGGCAGAATCTGGTTGTTTTAGACTCTTTTTCCATGGTACGTCTTAAAGCTGCCTGAGCAGCTGAGGTCATAGAATCTGCTTCATCCAGAATTATAATCTTAAAGGGAGGACATGGCTTCCCACTAAATCAGAAACACAGGAGTTAAACACCGATAAGTATCTTTGCTGAGATATAATACACAGTTCACCCACTCGTATCTTTTAGTATGTGGTAACCTATAAGTTATAAATAACTCAGCTTATTAGGGTGTGTATATAATGTGTATGGGTAGGTGCATGCTTCCCACAGCACTCCTGTAAGATAATAGGGTAACTGGAGTTGGTTCTTTCCACCTTAACAAGGGTTCTGGAGAACAAACTCAGGTTTTCAGGCTTGCATGGTAAGTACTTTTCCCTCTGAATCATCTCAACCTATATTGTTTAATTTATAAAATGATACAGATAAGTGAAATTTGACAAATATTACTGTTCTTTGTGCTTTAGGATAATTTCAACCACCTTTCATACTCCGGCAACAGTTCAGAGTGGGCATCCCAGACAAACTTACATCCTAGACAGGTCAAAATGACATTGTCTCTAAGCTACTCATAATGGTGTGCAATTTAAACCAAGTATTTCTGAAGTTCTCCATTAGTTGTTTTCAGACCATAGTTAACCACAGGTAACTGACAGTGTAGACAGTTTGGGGAACCTACAGTATTCAAGAACTGTAAAGCTGTCAGCAAATCTAACTTTAGACTTTTCCCCTGAAAAAGCAGCTGTTGTCAAGACCTCAGCTCTACTCATCTACTGCCTGTATGAAGGTATGATCTATAGCTCTTTTTTTTCACTTAACTGTATTTTCAAGATTAAGCCATATAATAGTGGGTGCCAATACTTAATTTCTTTTTTTATAACCAAATAGGCAGATGGGTATTTCACATTTTATTTGCCCACTAATCATTTGGATGTTTTGTCTAATAGGAATAATTACATCTGTACACATTTTAGGCATTCATCAATTTTAATCTATGCAAGAATACAAGGGATGGAAATTTTGGGTCATGTGGTTTAATTCTTTTCCTTTTAAAAATATAGTTTATTTGTTCATTGATGTTTTGCCTGTGTGTATGCCTGTATAAGGGTGTTGGATCTTCCAGAACTGTAGATAGACAGTTGTGAGCCACCATGTGGGTGCTGGGAATTGTGCCCGGGTTGTCTGTAAGAGCCATCTTAACCTCTAAGCCATTGCTCCAGCACCCATGTGGTAATTCTTAATCTTAAAGGAAGAAAAAAAAAGTGTGTGGGTACAGCATTCAAGTGAGGTCAGAGGACAACCTTTTTGGACAACCAGTCTTCTCTACCTCATGGATTCCAGGATTGGACTCAGAAGCTGGTCCTTCACTGTTGGCCATCTCACTCAAGCACAATTCTACTTAATTGTTAGAGGAGCTGACAAACTCCAAATTTTCTAAGACTGTACTACTTTATAATCCAGCCATCAATAGGTGAGGTTTACAGTGTTTCTCCTTAACAAGTGCTGGTTGTTTTTTTTTATTTCAGCCATGGTAGTGGTTGAGAAATGTCTATGATCTTTGCCCATTTTGTAGTTGTATTTTTAACTGAATTCTTTATACATTCTGGATATAAGTCCTTTTCTAGATATATGACTTGTAAACATTTATTCCAATTTTGTGGGTTATTTTCTGTACATTGATTTTGCTTAATTTTTATTTCCTGTAGCATTTTTCTTTAATGAAGATGAATCTTGTTTTTGGCTTTTACTGTTCATTTAGTTGGCCCAGGATAGTTTTGATATTCAGGAAACTACTAGAAGCATTCTAAGGCTTTTTAGCCTTCATGTTGCCAGGCTGTTAGTGACATAATGCCACTGCACAGGGCTCTGACTGACACCAATGCCTTTCATGTAACAACAGAGGGAGGGAGGAGGCATGCCCCCACTACCCACCCCAGGGAGGAGAGACAGAACAGCTGCAGAATTAGTAGGTTCTCATAGCAAGACCACATGCTGAGGGAGAACCAGCCGCAATAGGACCTTGCAGGGCCTGGCTGCATCAAGAGCAGGGAACCTAAGTTGCTGCCTGTCCGTCTACTTCTCACTCTCCCCATTTTCTAGGTGTAAGCACTTTCCACTGTGAACTCAGATTGATTTTTAGGCTAGTGTGTGTTGTTATAACATGGTATCTGAGACTGAACGGTTGTGACGTTTTATGTTGAGGATTTTTTTTTGTCAAAACTACAGAATAGTGCTAAACAGGGTCTATCATTTTCTTATAAAGACACGAGGGGACTTAGTTTCATAACTTCCAATTATCTCACCCAAATGCCACACTGGAGGCCAAATTTAAACCACAGTCTACATTTAAAGCAAATAGAAGGAGCTATATTTTGGAGAGGGGAGGCAAGTTACTTACTCTGAACGACTTCCTGACACAGTTAACTGAGCAAAATTCTTCACTTTCTCACGGACTACTTGTATTCCACGTTCATCAGATGCATTTAACTCAAGAACCCTTAGTCGAAAGAGTTCAGGCCTATTTCAAAATGAAAAGCATTATGAAACATAACAGCACTAAGTAACCCAGGTACTGATGCTGCTTTAACTCGGGAGTTTAGAACACACCCGGTGAGCAAAACCAAAAGAAGGCACAATTACACACATGGTCTTTCTTTGCAGAGCTATGCATCTAACATTTTGGCTAAAACCTAGAGCCCAGGCATAGTGGCCAACTTTAATTTCAGCACTTGGGAGGCAGAGGCAATCAGATCTGGGATCTCTGAGTTTAAGGCCAGCCTAGTCTACATATAGTGAGACCACGTCTTCAAATGAATAAATAAATAGAAATATAAAATTTAATTTCTCAGTTTTGTGTAATATGCATCCACTTTCTACCAAAACCAGTAACATATTCCTTAGGTAATTTACTTATTCTTCAATTGTTAGATATCTATTGGGTTTTAAATGTTATAATTTAGCACATTTGAATTATTCCTAAACAATAACTTGCTAAAAGGTAAATTTCTGGATTAAAACATGAATGAGTAAGGTTGTATGTGGCAAGGGTCAGACTCAGGGCCTATACCTCAAGCCTAAATAGAACTTAACTTTTTGTTAAAGATTTTATTATGTATACAATATTCTGCTTGCATGTATGCCTACAGGCCAGAAAAAAAGCAACAGATCTCATTACAGACGGTTGTGAGCCACCATGTGGTTGCTGGGAATTGAACTCAGGGTCTTTGGAAGAACAGCCAATGCTCTTCTGAGCCATCTCTCCAGCCCCTAAATATGAACTTTTTAAAAAATGTTTTCTCCAACATATTTCTATTGATTATTTGGAAATTTCACACAATGTACCCCTATCACACTTGCTTCGCAGTCTTTCCAGGTTCCCCCCACAGCCCCCACAAAGAGAAAAAATACACCAGGTACAATTTGTGCTGTCCATATACTCACTGGAACATGATCAAATTGCCAGTGGCCAGCTCCTTAAAAATGAGTGAGCCCTACCCCACTAGAAGCCATCAACTGTGAAGAACTGTCTTCAGTATCTTCCTGTCTAGACTGCTGGAGTTAGCATGGGGAGAGAGGCTGTTACAGAAGCCTTCAGTGTCTCTCACTGACTGTGAGACTGCAGTCATTGATACCGCTGCAAAATAAGCTTTCCTGTCCATGAAAGATGGATGCTCATAGCCAGGCTACATTACAGCTATGTAACTCAGGGTGGCTCAGCTTTCAGTTCTATTTCCACTTTTCAGTACAGGATTTATAGGCATGTACCATCACACCTGGCATATAAACCTTTTGTTGTCACTGTTGTTTTTGGAGGCAGGATTTCTCTGTTTTATCTCTGGCTATCCTAGAATCATAGACAGACTGGCCTTGAACTCACTGAGAGATCCCTCTGCCTTCTGAGTGCTAGATCAAAGGCGTGCACCACCACTCCTAATGGTATATAAACATTTTTTATTTAAAGTAGTATATGCCACTATAGAGATCTGAGAAATAAAATAAAATTATCCCCTAGAAAACCACTGACTGTTTTCAAAATTCTCTAGTATTTTCTCTACACAGACAAAATGTGCACATATACTTTTTCTTTTTGGGAACCGGGTTTTGCTGTGAAGCCCAAACTGGCCTCAAATTTGAGATTATTTCACTGGGATTATAGGAGTGTTCTATCATGTCTATCTAGTGCGTGTGTGTGTGTGTGTGTGTCTGTGCCCAGAGGCTAGAGGGTGTATTAGATCCCTTAGAGCTGATATAAGCTACCTGATGTGGGTGCTGGGATCTGAACTCTGCTTCTTTGCTACCTTTGATAGAGCTGAACCATTTCTCTTAGCCAGTGGTTTAGGTTATTCTTCATTTTTTCCAAATTAGTATGAGATCCTAAATATTCTAAGGCATAAACATTTAGAGAACTCAGTGCATGTACTTTTAAAAGTCACATGTACAACTAAGTATGGCATTTACAAGTACATTCTTTAAAACTATTGTAAACATTATTCTGGAAACTGTTCTTGTCACATAGCTGAAGTTGGCCTTAGACTCATGAGCCCCCTGCCTTAGCTTCTTAAGTGTTACAAGTATGCACAATGAGTGACTGAACATATCCCACCCAAGATGGGGCTTTTCTATGTAGTCCTGGCTGTCTATCTGTACTGGAACTCACTCTGTAGACCAGGCTGTTCTCAAACTCAGAGATCTGCCTGCCCCTGCCTCTCAAGTGTTGGGATTAAAGATGTGCTGCCCCACCACCCACAGCTGTCTGGAGACATCAGGGAATGAACCTTAAGTCTTTAAAAAATATTTTTAATTGTGTGCTTTGTGTGTGTGTGTGTGTCCAGAGTGCAGGTGCCCATGGAGGAAACAGGTATAGGATAAGCCGGAGTTAAAGCATGGTTGGTCAGCATGGGTGCTGGGAGGTGAACTTAGGTTCTCTGGAAGATCAGAAAAACTGAAGTCATCTCTTCAATCCCTAGTGAATAGTCTTAACCACTGAGTCATCTCTCAAAACCATTTCTTTTACTTAAGATTTTTACTTACGCATGTTTCTATGTGAGTATATGCCATGTGTGTTTGGATACCTGAAAACAAAAAGGTGTCTGATCCCCTGGAGCTGGAGTTAACAGGCATTTGTGATTCACCAGATGTGGGTGCTAGGAACCAAACTCTGGTTCTATGGGAAGATCAGAAAGTTCTCCTAACCCTTAAACCATTTCTTTAGTCCCTGGTGTAGAGTCTTTAAAAAGAAATTGACCAGCTGTGGTGGTTTGAATAAGAATGACCCCCAAAGCCTCATTTATTTGAAAGCATAGTCATCAAAACGTGGCACTATTAGAAAAGAATTTGTGGCCTTGTTGGAGCAAGTGTGCCATTAGATGCCAGACCTAGGCTCTCTCTGTCACTGCCTGTAGATCAGGATGTAGTTCTCAGCTCTTTCTTCAGCATCATGCCTGCCTGTGTGCCACCACGTTTCCTACCATGACCATAATGGACTAAACCTCTGAAAACCGGTACGCAAATCCCAATGCTTTCTTTTATAATTGTCATCTTGGTCATGGTGTCTCTTAACATCAATAGAATAGTGACTAAGACATCAACCAATGTCAACTTACCCAAAGAGTTCTCTAGCTGCTGCCAAAATGGTGGATGTTTTGCCAGTTCCAGGTGGCCCATAGAATAAGAGATTAGGAAGCTGCAAAAATTAATTTTAATTTTTGTATATTATATTCTGTCACAAATAGATGAAACTGACAAAACTCAACTGTGTGAAATGGTGTGAGGACTTTACTGATAGACTACATTTGTCTAAAGATTGTTTAATATAAATGGTGTCACAGTATTTAAAGTTCTAAATATGCCTTTGACCTTGCTATGTAATTATAGATGACCTTGAACTCCTGCCTCCACTTAGAATTCCAGTCTACTATACCTTGATAATGCATTAAGCTCTAATTCAGGTAGAATTCTAAAGATAAGTAGGTAGTAGTTTGACTTTTACCAGATGTTGCCCCTCTTGTTTATTCACGCTTTACCCAAACACCCAGGTATTGCCCTGAGTGCCACTTAAAAGCCTTCATTGGCTTCCTACTCCACTCAGAAAACAGTAACAAAACCTCAAGCATTTATAATGACTTCCAGTAAGAAAGAACTTTCTCCTCTGAATGTATGTAATTCTCAATCTGGACTCTGACACCATTCTGCTTGTCATGTCAAGACTATGCACTGCAAGTTGGATTCTATATTTGCTGCACTTTTTAAAATCTGCATTTATTAAGTGTTTAACAGTTGAATTTAATTATAAAATACCTGCCAACCTCACTAGATAGCTCACTTAAAAAGGTGAAAAACTTTTACTGCTGGGTGTAGTGGTGCATGCCTTTAATCCTAATACTTAGGAGGCAGAATCCAGCAGATCTCTGAGTTTGAGGCCAGCCTAGTCCATAGAGTGAGTTCCAGGACATCCAGGGCTACACAGAGAAATCCTACCCTAAAATAGAAAAAAGAGAAAGAAAAAAATTGGGGCTGGAGAGATGGTTCAGCAGTTAACAGCACTGACTGCTGTTCCACAGGACCCAGGTCCAATTCCCAACACCCAAATGGCAGCTAACAACTGTCATTAATTCCAAGATCTGACACCCTTACAGACATACATGTAGGCAAAATACCAATGCAAACAAAATTATTTTTAAAAAAAAGACTACCACATTAACAACACATAGTTTAGATAAAGCTATGAGACCCTATTTTTCAAAAAAAAAATCAAAATACCCTATATGATGATTAATATTAACAGATCCTGGGTTCACAAACCCTTGGGCATGTCCTTGAGGGATATCTCTAGGAAGTGTTTCCTTAGGGTCAGCCCAGAAGCCACACAGGTCTATGAAACAGTAGTTCAGACAGACCAAGCTACATGTTGAACTGGAAGCAGAACTTAGTATCATCACCTACATGGTACTAGTTTTACAGATATGAACAATTTAAGAATAAAGTCATAGTGCTTATGCCAAAGTTCAGAAAGGCTGCTGAGGTTACTGTGAAAGTGAGGCAGAAGTCCCCGGATGTGGGAGACATAAGATAGTGGGATGCCTACTGAGAAGCGGTCCAAGATAGAAACCATGTGCGCTGGAGGTGGCCGAGCTGGAGGCTACTTCAGTCCTTTGTTCTAGAACCTCATATTTGTCCGTCCAGCTGGTTTAAGATATGCTTTGATCTACTCTTCCCTTGCTATGTGCCCTTCCTCCCTTTTGGGATAGGGATATTCACTTTGCAATTGTATATTAAAATTATGTAACTTGGCTTGGATTGTAAGGGACTCACAGCTTACAGAGGGAGTCTCAGAAGTCTCTGCTCTTTAAGACTGAGAATTTCTGAAATTGTTTTGAATACATTTTGTATTATGAGCCAGCCATCAGCCTATGGGGATGAGGGTCAAAACAGCATAGCTTAAAAGTTGTATGTTCGGAGCCATTTCATGGTGGTGGCACATGTCTTTAATCCCAGCACTCGGGAGGAAGAGACAAGTGGATTCCTGTGAGTTTGAGGCCAGCCTGGTCTATAAAGTGAGTTCCAGGACAGGCTCTAAAGCTACAGAGAAACCCTGACTTGGAAAACCAAAAGACCAAAACAAACAAACAAACAAAAAAAGTCATATGTTTGGATGTGAAGTTGACAAGACAAGAGACTTGGGATGTAGGACTGATTGTAAATGTGACACGTTCTAGATTCACTGAGGAAATAAGCCTCAGAGCATCAAGGAGTCAGGACTAGCGTTCATCTCTATGCTTCTTGGTCATAAATGCAGTGCGACCAGCCAACTGAAGTCCCATGCCTTCCCTGCCCTGCGAGACAGCCTAAATCCTAAGCTGTTTACCGTGAATACGGTGTGACCAGCCAATGCAAGTCCCATGCCTTCCCTGCTCTGCAAGACAGCCTAAATCCTAAGCTGTTTACCGTGAATAGGGTGTGACCAGCCAACAAAAGTCCCATGCCTTCCCTGTGCTGTGAGACAGCATAAGCTGTCTATGTCAGGGATGGTATCACTGCAATGTGCAAATTAATTAGCATACCCTCTCGGGTTCATATTTAAGGTAATAATTACTTTGATATGTATATGGCTCTATTTGTAATGATTAATCAAGGTAACTATAACACACCTCAGTTCTTTAAGCCAAGAGTAAAATTATTATTTTGGTTTTTTGAGACAGGGTTTCTCTGTGTATCTCCAGCTTCCTGGAACTCACTCTGTAGACCAGGCTGGTCTTGAACTCATGAGATCCTCCTGCCTCTGCCTCCCTGAGTGCTGCTGGGATTAAAGGTATGTACCACCATTGCACAGCTGAGTAAAATTATTTTAAAATGTTTTTACTTCACATTAGTTATACATTATATAATTGTGTGTGTCTATGTATCATGTTTTTACCCCCCATTACCCTTTCTCTCTTTTTTGTTTTTCTAGACAGGGTTTCTCTGTGTTAGTCCTGGCTGTCCTGGAACTCACTCTGTAGACCAGGTTAGTCTCAAACTCAGAGATCTGTTTGCCTCCCAAGTGCTAGGATTAAGACATGTATTGCCACTGTTTGGCTACCTTCTCTTAATAGTATTAATTTTTATACTATATAAACTGATCTCAGAAAAAAAACTATTGTAGTTCAATTTTAAAACACTTGAAAGAACTCTTTAAAGTAAAACAAAAATCACTTTATAAATTTAGTCAGAAATGAAGTGTAAAATATTAAATAAGACCTCCTTTTCTGCAGCACTGGAGATCAAACATAAGACCTCTGTACATGCTATTTAAAAATCTACCAGTAAACATCTCCACCCTTTTTTTGACTTTATATTTTGAGGCAGGATTGGCCAAATTGGCCTGACTGGCCTCAATTCCCTGCCTCAATTCCCTGAGTAGCTAAGAGTATACCTGCACTTGCAGGCCCAGCTAAAAAAGAGGTTAACCAATGTTATATTAGGTGGCAGTCTTACATTTGTCTAGAAATGTTAATAATTAGACTTTGTAATCTGTTAGTAGCCAATTAACATTGTATACTATTATAGCATTAAAAGACAAATGGTATTTGGATCAAATCAAAATGAATACTGGAAAGGATTTTAAAATTTTAACTAGGTTTTTTTCTCATTGTGTAGTATAATACAGGCTGAGAATCCCTCATTGGAAATCCCAAATCTAAACTATTTTAAACATTAATGTGATGCCACAAGTTCACAGCTCCTCTGAAGACTTTTTTTTCATTGTACTATAAGGGAATGTTCAATGTACCATGAATGGTACTAATTCACTGATATGTGAATATAGAAAACAGTAACTTATTGTTCCAGGACAGTCAGAGCTACAGAGAGAAACTCTGTCAGAAAAAGGCAAATAAACAAAAGAAGTGGAAAAAAAAGTCAGCAATGATGTGATACCAATCCACAACTGCTTACATGGGTGGGTAAGATATTTACAACTTTGTTTTTGATTGTATGAAAATCTCAATTCACAAAATGCCACTGTATAAAATTCAGGGCATGGATATTCATATAATATGAAACATTAATGAGTTCTGTGTTGACTTGCGGGTCTCATCTCAAATACATTTAATTTGGATTTATGTAAGTGTTAATGGCTTAGGTTTTAAGTGTTTCCCAAAGGCCCATATGCTAAGGCTTTGTCATCAGCCTGTAGTACAAAACGTAACGAAACTTCTGAACTGTAAGCCAAAACAAACTTCCCTTTTAAGTTGTTTATATCAGATATTTTGTTAAAAAGATGCAAAGTTACCTAACCCACAAATATTCCAAAATCTGATAAAAAACAAAACAAACACAATCCAAAATCCAAAACATATTTGGTTCAAATCACTCTGGAAAAGTGACACTCCTTAACCTGTACTGTAACTTCAGAAATGAATAATGGAAGGGCAAACCAAGTCTCTAAAGGCAGTCAGGTTTAGGAGACAACTTAAGAATAAAGCAAAAACTATGTCCTATGCTCACCTCTGATTCCCTTTCTGTACTGAGCTCATAAGACATGCGGACACCACTTCATATGTAATTTAAGATTGCTTACTCAGCTAGGTGTCCTAGTATACACCTGCAATTACATTGTTTGGGAAGTAGAATCAGGAGGATCTGAAATATGAGATTATCTTCAGCTACACTGGGAATTCAAGGCTAGTTTAGAGTACCTAAAACCCAGTCTCAAAAACTAAACCAAACAAACCTGCTAACTCTTCAAATGGGCTTATGTTGACTATAATAATTTAAAAACAATTTATCAAGGATATTTTGTCCTATACATGGCAGGAAATGTAGTGCTCTAAGAATTAAATGCTCTTATTTTTTAATAAAACTAGGTTAAAAATATGCACCTACATATACACGTTTCAGACAGTCTCACTGTGACTGTTCTGGAATTTACTATGTACAACAGAGCAGCCTATTCTTCTGAAGTGTTAGAATTAAAGGCACATGCCATGACACCCAGACAACTATATTTTAAAATCAACTCTTTTCTGTAACATGTATTTGTAATTACTTGTAACATGCTTATATCTACTTGATTTACTTGTTTATTCTCTTTCCTCTCTAAAACATAAGCTCATGGAGAAAGGGTCCCAATGTATCTTACTTACTGTACTTTGTTGTTGTTTTTGTCTTGTAGCTCTGTCTGTCCTGGAACTCATTCTATGCCAGGCTGGCCTGAAACTCAGAGATCCACCTGCCTCTGCCTCCCGAGTGCTGGGATTAAAAGCATGTACTACCACCACCAGGCTGTATTTAGTGATCTTTACTTGAACACTACATAAGAATGCCACACAGATGATAATTGTAGCATCAAAGACTTATAGCATATATTTAAGGTTATATTTATGGACAAAAGGTTAAAATAAAGGAAGAGGTGAATAAATGCTAACTTCCCAATGCCATCAAACACCATCTACTTACATCAGCTCCTTCTAAAGACTTTTTAAGTACTGCAACCACTTCTTCCTGAAAAGCAACTTCATCCACACACTTTGGACGACTGAAGGATGGAAGGAAGGGAGGTTATTTAGCATATGTGGTAGCCACAGAAGTCTCAAGTGTTCCTTCTGCTAAGATACCAATCAATGACAGCTTCTCAGTTATAAAATTGAAAGTAGGCAGAGTCTTCATTTGTATTTTACCTTAAGCAAATACATACTAGTGGAATGAAATTATTTTTGTTTCTACCTATACTGCATGCATAAAATATTAAGCAGAGGAATTTAATTTAGAGTGAACTGGGTATGGAGGCCCACCTCTTTAATCCTAGCAAGGATCTCTGAGTTTGAAGCCAACTTGGTTTACATAGTGTATTCCAGGAGAGTCAGGGCTACATAGTAAGATCCTGTCTTAAAAAAAAGGAAGAAAGAGAAAGAGAGGTGAAAGAAAAAAGAGAAAGAAAAGAAAAAGGTGAACACCTGTCTAGTCTGCAAAATAATATATCTAACATCTGGCAACTACTTTGTGTAAACACACACACACACTTTCTCTCTCTCTACTAATACATTAAATGGTTAGTACCATTTTTTCTAACACCTAACTACGCCAAAATAAAGGAGACCTTTTTTGTTTTGTTTGAGACGGTTTTTATCTGGTTAGTTCTGGCTGTCCTGGAACTCATTCTGTAGATCAGGGTAGCCTTGACCTCAGAAATCTGTCTGCCTCTGCCACCTGAGTGCTGGGATTAAAGGCGTGCACCACCACACCCAGATAATAACTTTTATTGTAAGCAATTTATTAGTAATTTTTATACTTTGAGACAAAGTCTCACTATGTAGCTCTGGCTAGCTTAGTACTTGCTATCTGGACCACAGAGATCCGCCTGCTTCTGCCTTTCCACTGCTGTGACTAAAGATGTGAGCACCACCTCCAGCCATTTGTCAGTAATTACTATGACAAAGTTGTTCTCCCAGGTTCTACAACTCAAGTTTCTCCTTAATAAACTAACAAAACATTCTTTTAAGAAAGTTTTATGGGGGCTACAGAGATGTCTCAGTGCTTAAGAGCATCTGTTGCTCTTTCACAGGACCTGGGTTCAATTCCCAGTGCCCACATGGTAACTCACAACCATCTACAACTATAATCCTATGGGATCTGATACCCCTTTCTGGCCTCTATGGACACAAGGTACACAGGCATACATGCAGGCCAAACACTCATACATGTAAACTAAAATAAACTAAAATAAAAACAATTCAAAACTTTTTAGTGTTGTGTGTATGTGTGCGTGTGTGTGTGTGTGTGTGTGTGTGTGTGTGTACACACACACAGATGATGAAGGGAACAACTTTCAGGAGTCACTTCTGTCCTTCCACTGTGGTATTCAGGGATCACACTTATGTTGTCAGGATTACACAGCCAGGGTCTTTCCCACTGAGCCTTTTCACTGGCCCCAAAATTCTCTGACTCACACTTTTATAATTAATCAGGTTAATACTGGGCAAGAATCATTGTGTGCTGTAAGTCAAACTCTCATCCAAATACCTGCAAGAATTAGACAGATATCCACGAAAACGATGAACAGCAGCTTTATGGTGATGTAAAACCTTCTCCAAAGTCTGATGTCACGCAAGAACTTGTATCCAGAATGATTGGAGAAGCTGAAAATCTAGATTTCTCCCTTCCCCACATATTTTTTAAAAATTTATTTATTATGTATATAGTGTTCTGGGCACCAGATCTTCTTATACATGGGTGTGAGTGACCATGTGGTTGCTGGTAATTGAACTCAGAACCTCTGGAACAGCAGTCAGTTCTTTTAACCTCTGAGCCATCTCTCCAGCCCCCCACATATTTTTTAATTAAAAAAATAATCTAGTTTTGGAGCTGGTAAGATAAGAGGCAAAAACACTTATTGCCAAGTCTGATGCCCCAAGTTTGATACCTGAAATACACATGGTAGAAGGTGAGAACTTAACTCCTGCAAGCTGTCCCGACTTCCACGTGAGTCAAGGCATGCTTTCTAAGGCATGCACTCTCCTTCCCCAACAACAAAACTTAAAAATGCAAAGAAGCACAGAATTCTGAGCTCAAGTACAGTTCATTGGTAGAGTAGAGTGCTTACCTACCATGTAGAAAAGCCAGTGAATTAATGAAAAGTAAATTAAAAATCTAGATTAGGGTCAGGAAGATGGCGCAACAGGTGAGTGCTAGCCTTTACAGCCCGAGGCTCTGAATCTGATCCATGGAACCCAGGTAGACACATTAGCTGGAGTGGTACACATCTGTAATACCAGCACTCCTACAGGGAGACTAGAGACGCACAACTGCCTGGGAGCTCAAGAGCCAGCTAGCCTGGAGAAGGCAGCACAGTAGGAGAAACAAGAGATCCTGCTTCAGCGGAGTGGAAGCTGAGAACTGATTACCAAAAGTTGTCCTTGGACAGCCATCCGCAGGCTGTGGCACACATGCACCTTTACTCTCCAGAATACACAATAAATAAAATTTAAAAAACCAACAAAATCTAGATTGCTATAAGCACTGACTTTGGGGACACGAACATGGAATGAGTTGGGGGTAGGGAGGGGTGGGAATGATGTACATGTACTTTCTCAAAAATGATTAAAACAACAAAATAACTCGAAGGCCTTGTTTAGTTTGTAAATAACCTGAAAATCCTTGGTAATGACAGAGGCTAGTTAATGATTACATCTAGTTAACGACTGCAATTACATCTAGTATCACCTAGCTGATGACAATTTAGTGATACTTCAAACCATTTTTCTTATGCTAAAAAACAAAACCCCCAAAATTTCCAGCATATTTTAATAAATGGGGACAGAATTGAGATTTCAGTAGAACTACTGTTTATAGCCAGCTCACAGAGAGGTTGTTTTCTTTATTTCTGTACCTAAGACTCTAAAACTGTACCCTTTATAAAAATTTTAGCTCACTTATAAAATAACAGGATTAAACTCAGCACTATATCAGTCCAAGTACCTATATGACTTACATAACTGGGTGATTTCCTTCCCACAAAGTTAGCATCTAAATACGGCAAATCCTTTAGTGATATTGTGTGTTTTAATAAAGCTTGCCTGAAGATCAGAGTGCAGAGCTAAGCCACTAGAGGCCATGCAGTGATGGCACACACCTTTAATCCCAGGATTCAGAAGACAAAGGCAGATGGATCTGTTAGTTCAAGGCCACCCTGAGCTACACAAACTTGATACAGTCTAAAAGAGAGAGCTCACACAAAGGTGATCCTAGACCTTGGGATCTCATGCCTTTAATCCCAGTCCCAGGGAGACAGGAGTGATATGGCTGGGAGGAGATAGGAGCTCATTGCAGTCTGAGGGTTCATAGGGACAGGACTGCTCCTTCAACTGGAGGATTCAGTAGAGGTAAAAGGTCTCTCTAGTGGCTCTGTGGCTCTGCTTCTCTGATCCTTCAGCTTTCACCCCCTAATATCTCACTCCAGGTTTTTATTAAGAACAATTAGGGGGCTGGAGAGATGGCTCAGAGGTTAAGAGCACTGGTTGCTCTTCCAGAGG
>LOJH01034062.1:5008-15259 GCA_001685095.1 Ellobius talpinus
CTCTCTCTCTCTCTCTCTCTCTCTCTCTCTCTCTTTCTCTCTCTCTCTCATTGGGAAGAAGAGAACTAATAAATGAGGGTGAGGGCAATGGTAACTATATATGATCTCACATTCAATACATATATGTAATTATCAAAAATAAATGATTTCTTTAAAAGCACTGACCACTAAAGATGTTCTGAATTGAGTGTCTTTTCTTGATTTCCTTCTTGAGAAAACATGTTGAGAGAATATAAAATTAATCCTGAGAAAGACAACAATAAGCTTTAAATACAGTTGCATTCTTTTACTCTGATTCTCTTAGGTAAACACACAGGATTTGGTAGGCCCCAAAGAGGCAGATATTTAAGGGCTAACCTCTACTCTCATAGAATCTGATCTATTTGAGAAGATGAGACACATATACTTGTAGCATACAGTAACAGTTCAATTGCATTGGATGTAACCCAAGGCCAGATATACAGGGAAGCAAAGCTCAAGGGCAAATACTGAAGGGTGCATTGGTGTTTCAATCCAAATGTAATCAAGAATCATAAATAGTACATTGGAAATTAACTTTATATTGGACCAATTAAATTGTCCCTTCATTTACTCAAATGCCACTTGGTCTTTTTTATGGAGTTTACCTTATGCTATTTAAAATATTTTTTGCAATTTAAAAAATGGTGTAGGAAGTCCTTTTTTCTATATGTTGCTTGTATTGGTTAATGAATAAAGAAACTGCCTTGGCCTATTAAGGGCAGAACTTAGGTAGGCAGAGAAGACAGAACTGAATTGTGGGAGGAAGAAGGCAGAGTCAGGGAGAGCCACCATGGAGCCACCAGAGTCAGACATGCTGAATCTTTCCTGGTAAGCCACTGCCATGTGGTGATACACAGATGAATAGAAATGGGTTAAATCAAGATGTGAGAGTTAGCCAATAAGAGGCTAGAGCTAATAGGCCAAGCAGTAATTAATTCAGTTTCTGTGTGGTTATTTCAGGGCTAAGCTAGCTGGGCAGCCGGGACGAACAAGCAGGCCCTCTTCCTGTAACAAAAAAAATAAACAAGGGGGATGCTCTATTTTGTGAAATACTTGAGGTAGAGCTTTAAATGACAGCAGAACATAATTTAACAAACAAACAAAAAAATGTTAGGAGATATAATATTAATTTCTCTTTTCCAAATTATTGGTAGTAGAAAATTCTATCCTAGATTACAAAGACTTGGCAATGACTCCAGGACCTGTAACTATATCTGAAAGGCAGCATTGAACAATCTGGGATCAGATTCCTGTCTTGATCCTGCTGCTACAAGCTGGTTAGATGAACTTGAACAAGTTTGGGATGTCAGCTGTTGGAAGTCTTATTGGAGGCCATGAACAAACTACCTCTAAACTTCCTTACAGTGGTGAGAGTCTATGAGATAGCCTAACTCCTTAAAAAGACAATATTATAAATAAATTTAGCACAAATTTGAATCTTATTTCCATTAATGTGAGAAACGAATAATTCTGTTACAATAAAAATGGTTTAGACTTTCTTGGAAATTGTATTAGGTTGGATGCTACTGTTTCCCAAACCTAAGTACAGGCTTTTGGACTATTAGGAAATAATGTATTTACTGACAACATTGAAGGGTGATATGACTCAGTCCATGAATCAGAACATTAATGTTATAATCAGTTTCATTTTTTCCACTGTAATCTCTAAAATTTTGAGGAAAGTTTCATGATATAGCTGCTAGTTACAACTGTAATGTCATTTTAGTGGTTTGTGAAATATCATACATAAATTCAACCTCAGTCTATCATAATAGTTTCCTTTATATTAAATTATCTCCCATAGAATTATTATTTCAGAGAGTGAGTTTAAGGTAGGTAATAGGGAAAAGTATATTGTACATTGCTTACCTGCTGACAAAATAAACCTTGAGAAATCTCAGTAACTAAACATAAAAATCATATGATATTGTCCATGAGTATATTGGTGAGGAGTTTGGGCAAGGCTCAGAGAAATCTGCCAGTCTCTATTGTACATGGACTTGTTTAGAGTTAGACTAGCCCAGGGTTGTATATATGACCTCTCTCTCCATGTGGAGGTTCAACTTTCCAGTGTCCTTTTCTCCCAGGTGACTTATCTCTCTTTAAATCTCTTAGGATATCAATGGGGCTCTGTGTTAATTTGTTTCTCATCACTGTGACATATTTGGCATAAATATCTTAAAAGGAAGAATGATTTATTTTGACTCAGAGTATCAGAGATGTTAGTTCATGGCCTCTGAACTCTATTGCTGCTGTCCTAAGGCAAAACAAAACATCATGGAGGCAAGAGAATGCTGGGGCATACTAGTACAACTGATGTGAGCAGGAGAAAGACCAACAGGGCCTAGGGAATTTGTGTCCTTCACAGATGTGATCGTTAATTCTTGGTGATCAACTTGACTGTAACTGGAATGAGCTATACTCCGGAAATGGAGAGCAACTTGTGATACAGATATTGAAGCAAGAATACCATAAGCCTTTGATCAGGACCTTGAGCCTGGAAGACACACCTTTATTCTAGATCTTGAGGCCTGAAGGCACAACTTTAATCCCACCAAAGAAAAGGTAGAGAGTGGTGGATCTCTGAGTTTGAGGTCTGCCAGGTCTACAGATCAAGTTCTAGGGCAAACAAACTTAGGGTGTGAAGCAAAACAGAAAACTGGTGAAGATGTAATTAACAAGGGGGTCATGTTCCAGCCCCTGCAAGCAGTAGAATTTAGCAGCTTTGGCTAAGTGGTTCTGGATTTAGAGTTAAGGAGAGAGGATAGGAGTTGTGGAACAAAGCCGCTAAGGCCAAGTGTAGATAGGCTATTGCTTGAAGCTGTGAAATTGAACCCTGTATTGCCTAGGAGAACCCAAGATGCTAGAGGTGCCAGAATCTCTAACTGATGAGGAGAGCTGGTAATAGGAAGTGGAACTAGTCTAAGGGAAAGATGTGCTGTGCAGTCAACAAAGCTAAGCAGATTTAGTTGGAGACCTGAAGAGTATTTTGACATCAGATATGGAGATGTAGAGTTTAGAGTTTGCCCAGCTTCTTTTTAGTCTTGCTTTTGTCCAGTATTTCCTTGCTATTCTCTCTTCTCTGATTTTGTAATGGCAACGTATGTTCTGTGTTATTATATATTGAAAGCATGTGATCTGCTTTGTGAGTTTGATTTTTATAGGGGGATTACAGTTAAGAGACTGTCATATGTTTCAGAAGAGTCTTTGTACTTTGAAACAAGTTTGAGACTGTGATAGACTAGGGGGACTTTTGAAGTTGGAATGAGTGTAATTTTTTCATTAGGATGTTGTTATAAGCCTTTGGGGATCAGGGAGTAGAATGTGGTGGTTTGAAAGAAAATGGTACCCAAAGGGAGTGGCACTATTAGGAGGTGTGCCCTTGTTTGAGGAGGTGTGTCATTGTGGGGCTGGGCTTTGAGGTCTCTTTTGCTCAAGCTTCCCTCAGTGTGACTCTCAGTCAACTTCCTGTTGCCTGAAAGCCAAGACACAGTCAGTACTACGTCTGCCTGCGCGCTGCCATGCTTCCTGCCATGATGATAATGGACTGAATCTCTGAAACTCTAAGTGAGCCACCCCAATTAAATGTTTTCTTCATAAGAGTTGTCATAGTCATGGTGTCTCCTCACAGCAATAAACACTCTAACAAAGATAGCAGGGATACTCAAAGTGACCCATCTCCTTTAAGTAGGCTTTGTCTATTAAATTTCCACAAGCTCCTGTTGAAGCCCCATGACTCCAGCTGTCATTTTGTAGTTAGTATAAGTGCACAGAACTCCCATGGATAGTTCCATCCCTCCCTCTCTCCTTTCCTCTGTTGCCAAGGGCCATGTTTATACTCACTGAATCACAAAATAAAACAAAAAGAATTCCAGAAATGGGGCTAGGATAATTACAGTGTAAAGCTAATATTTTTTGTTATAACTGTCTCATGCTTTTTTGTTATTGTTTTGACTATGGTAACAGTAAGGTTATAAAAAGTAATTGATATTGAAAGTGGAACATTTATTGAAGCTCTGTACCTTACATTCTGGTTAATTTAGGTGTGTGTTATTTTTCTTATCTACAAGTTTTTAAACAATAAGGTTTATAAAATTTATAAAATGTGTTATCTACATGGATGAAATTGTCAAAGAACAGACTTAATTTTAAAAATCTGAATGAAATTATTACTCTATGCATCCTATTGATGATGTCTAAGCCTTCATGGTCCAGGAAGTTTCTCAAAATGCCATTATCTGGCAACTAAGTCTCTGTCACATGAACCAATCAGGACATTTCACATGCAAATCCCATCAGGAATAAGATGCTACATCAGGCCAGATCTAAAACAACAGAAAATTATTTCTGTTATATTTTATTCTCCAAAACAAGTCATTAGGCTAGAGCAGATCAAGGAGTGGGGCAACAGACTTCATTTCTGTGGGAGGAACAGCAAAGTCACTTGGTTATTGGTGAAGATCCAGAGAAGCATGGTTTATTTGGGGCCATTTTAAACATCTTAAATAAAGTTGGCATCCCCTGGGCATGGGATGAATGAGTAGCATCCCTATTGCGGCTCTGTCCAGCTGGCAGCACATACTGATTCTGTGAGTTAAAGAAAATGAAAGGCATATCATATTGCCCAAATTCACATTAGTGTTTTGTCAAAACTTGATTGGGATTTGAGCCAAGATTTTTGACTCCAGGTTCTCTGTTCTGCCTACTAAAGCTTTCTGGTGTACACTGGGAAGAAAATGAACGCGGCCAGTGAACGACCCAGTGTGGAGCCTCATCTGGCTGTGTCACTTGAGAAAACGGCCTTCTGTTTTTTGAGAGAACTGTTGAGTATACTCACTGAAGAGGAATACTTTCTTGACTGTTTCCTAGGCAATTCTCAAAGTGTGATTCTGCCTGAGTAATTCTGTCACTGAGCTCTGAACTCTGAACTTATATTTATTAGTTGTAGCGCACCATGCCGGTCTGCGCTCTATGCGCTACCATACAGTTTGTGAACCGGGCAAGGGGCTGGAGATTGAAACACACAAAGACTCACAGAGAGAGACGCAGGTCTTCCTCGCTGCCAAAATCCTTGAAACAGGAATGCCTCCTTTATTGTGTCCAGGGGCAGGTTCTATAGGGATCCTTAACTGATAACCACGCCCCAGCCAAACCCACCAGAAATCACTCTCCTGCCATCAGGAACTCCTGAGGATCTCAGTGCTCGGAGCAGCTGCAAGCATTACAAAGTTGTTTACCAGAAATTCAGGATCTGTGGGGTTCACAGCTCCCCACAATTCATGGATGATTTCCCAGGAATATAACTAGACCTCATAGTTTCAGCTTCCGGGAAAACTGTCTGAAGAGACTTGGTAAAGGCACTGTAGTGGAGAGAGCATGACCTGAGAGCCATGTGACTGCCATCTCTGAACTCAGGCTCTTCCCTGTTTTCCTTCTTCAAGTTAGATAGGAAAACAATGACTACACTCAGTAAAAATGCAAAAGAACAATGAAAAGTATCAATAATGTTAAAGGTGTAGACAGCTCATTATAGGACCTGCCCTTATAGTACATTCATACAACGATTCAAATCAGTGTATGAAACATTTTATATAAAAGAATTACAGAAAAAGCTGGTATTCTTCACATTGTAACTGTATTATTGCATTATTTCTTCGAGTCCCTTACTGAACTCTGAATTCTATTCGAACCTGAAATGACAGTCAAAACTGTGGGCTATTTGATAATCCCCATGAAGATGACTAAAACGTTTTCATGAAAGCCTTGCAGACAGAAGACATTTAATTTAGAATAGTTCTCATACCAGTAGAAAGAAGCAGATGTTCCCAGACAAATGCACCCAGATTAGTATACTTTACATTGGATTTAATAGACAGATGTTTTGACTATGACATGGCAAGACAAAGATTTGAAATGGTGGATTGGAAAGGTTTTGTCCATAAAAGTAATTGTTCTTGCATTACAAAGTACTGGATTTACATGTGGAAAATGTAAGCTTATTGCAGCATCTCATGACGGATCATGTTACCACAAGCCATGGAGTTCACGAGGCATATAAGCAAGTCAGTTTGGAGAGGCCCCTTTAATAAGCATTACATGGGGAATGGCAGGGAATGATAGTCTCAAATCTAGAATCATTCTAGTTATGTAGTTAATCCTTGATTATACACATTTGGAATTATGTGTGACCTTCTTCCCCATAAGAACATGACTTCTGTGTTATTCCACAAGCTAAAAGCAATTTCTATGTGTTAATATGGTAGATTTGCAAATGGATTGTCTATTTTATCCTCGTGGAAACTTATAGGAAGAGGTCAGGAAAATGATGCAGAGAAAAGTCATCCTGCTAATGACTAGCAAAGGCAGAAAATCTATGTTGAGTGTTGTAGTCTCCCTTCATCTTTCAGGTAGAGGGACTCACTTACAGACCTTACAGTGCATAGGAAAAGGCCTGGTATGTAGACTGTATTCTCAATCAATGGTTGTTAAAGAAAAAGTGGAACTCCATTCCAATGTCGAAGATAAATTACATTTAGATTACACACATGACAGTGGATACAGAAATGGTACTAATTGCCTTGGAGTCCTCCATATTTATACTTCTTCTTTTTTTTTAGATACCTAACTTCATCTTTTCATCTGCTTTGAATAACATAGCTAAATAAATACAGAATCCTGGGTAGAAACACGGGATTTTTTTGGACAAAATCCAGTTCCGTTGGTCAGATGTATTTCTTATGGTGATCCACGGATGAACCAGATAGTTTGGCAACATTTCTGTGGTGATTTGAATGTTGGACAAATTTGGTTCCCTGCAATAAGTAGAGAAGGTGAGTGCATTTTTTCAGTGTGGATGCTCTTGACAAGGAGTGACTGGTAGATTAAGTCAATCACAGCCTCCTCCAAGTACAATTTAGATTTTATACAGTGAATACCAATATGAAAGTTTCACTGTATTTTCTTGTTCAAAGGAATGTGGGGACTGGAAAGATGGCCCAGCAGTTAAAATTCCTTATTGCTCTTCTAGTGGAGCTGGGTCCAGTTCCCAGCATCCTCATGTTGGCTTACATCTACAACTCCAGCCCCAAGAGATCCAAATCTTCTTCTGACTTCCTTGGGCTCCTGCACAACAAAGTATACATACATGTACTTAAACATACACATAAAATTAAATAAATATTTTTAATTAAAAAATTAACATGAGAAGGGTAGAAGCAGGGCCTGGATAGGGCTCATGTTTTAAAATGAGCTGGGAAATGTAAAAAAAAAAACATGTATAAACTCCTTCTACCAAACTTTAGGAGTTTTCAAAGGAATAGAGGTAGAGACTTGAGTATTTGCTAATTCTGAGACAGTATCAGGACTCCTCTATCTCTGGGTGTTAGAGAAGTGGTTACTTGTTATTAGTGCCAATAGTATTTCATGCTTTTTTATAAGCAGCAATAATGGAGCAGGAGTACCAACAGGCAAAGACAACCCAACCGTGAAAGCTACTGGCAAGGTAGCTAGCTAATTGGCAGAGAAGAAAAAGCTACTGAAAGCAATCACAGCAAGAAGAGTAATGGTGCTGGAAGCAGATAACCAACCAGAGAGATAAAACGAAAGAATTGAATGCTATCAAGACCCAAAGAAGAGGAATTGTAGGCCTTGCTTACCAGAAGAGTTTCAGAAAATTGTTAGGGCCAAGAGCTATAACACCAGCTACTGTTAAAAACTTAAATCTAGGAACCAACGACCTCTGCAGGACCAGCCTCTAGCCAGTGACCTCCTCGTGGGACCAGGCCCAGACCAGCAGCCTCTGTGGTGCTCAAGCAAGTCCAAGCCAGGGACATCCATGGGACAGGCCTAGGCTAGCAACCTCCGTGGAAGCATGAACAAGCCAGAAATCTTTGCAGGAGCAAGCCCAAACCAATGACCTCCACTGGACCAGGCCCGAGTCAGCGACATCCACAAGAGCAGGTACAAGGGAGCAACCTCTGAGGGAACAGAACCGAAACAGTTACCTCTGTGGGACCATGCCTGAGCCAGCAACATCCATAGGACCAGGCCCAAGCCAGAGACCTCTGCGGGAGCAGGTATGAAATGAGTAAACTCCAAGAGACCAGGCCTGAGCTAGTGACCCCCTCAGGAGCAGGCCCATGCACACAACCTCGATGGGAAAAGGTCTGAATGACCTTCGGGAATGCCGAGTAACCTCCGGAGTGACTGGAATTGTGGCTCCAACTCCACCTTGAGAAGCAACTACCTGAAACTTGGATCCACTAGCACCTGGAAGAGTGATCATGAGACACAGCTCCAACTACACTAATCTGAGGAAAAGGTAGGTATACAAGATAAGAACACACTCAACACCATAAAGAGCAACACGGCCCCATCACAAACTAGTAGCTCTATAACAACAAAACTTGAACAGCCTGATATAGAAGAATAAGAAAAAATGACCTAAAAAATAACTTTAGGAGAATGATTGCATCTCTCAAAGAGGAAATGAAAAATTCTCTCAAAGAATTGGAGGAAAAGACAAACAAAAAGAAGAAATCAACAAATCCCTTTAAAAAAAACAAGAAAAATCCATCAAGTGAAATAAACAATTCAAGATTTGAAAACCAAAACAGAGACAATAAAGAAAACACAAACCGAGGGAATTATGGAAATGGAAAATATGGGAAAATAATCAGGAACTACAAATACAAGCATAGACAGCAGAATACAAGAAATGGAAGAGAGAATCTCAAACACTGAAGATATAATAGAGGAAATACACTCATCAGTCAAAGAAAACATTAAATCTATCAAAAGTTTAACACAAAATATCCAGGAAATATGGACCCTATGAAATGACTAAACCTAAGAATAATAGAGATAGAAGAAGGAAAAGTTCAACTCAAAAGCACAGAAACAAACATTCAACAAAATCAGAGAAGAAAACTTTCTTTTTCTAAAAAGGACCAAAGAAGCTTTCAGAACACCAAATAGACTGGACACCCTCCCCCCCAAAAAAAGTGCCCTCACCACGTAATAAGCAAAATGCTAAACATAAAGAATAAAGAAAGAATATTAAGAGCTGCAAAGGAAAAAAGGCCAGGTAACATAAAAAGGCAGACCTATCAGAATTACACCTGACTTCTCAATGGAAACAATGAAAGCCAGAAGGTCCTGGTCAAGCATTATGCAGACATTGAGAGACCATGGATGCCAGCCCAGACTACTATATCCAGGAAAACTTTCAATCACCATAGACAGAATCAGATTTAACCAATACCTAACCACAAATGATCCCTACACAAAGTAGAAGGAAAATTCTAATCCAAGGAATTTAGCTACATCCATAAAAAGACAATAGATGATCTTATAGCAACAAATCCCAAGGGGAAAAACACACATAATAACATCATCAATAACAAAAATCAAAATAACAGGAGCTAGCAATCACTGGTCATTAATATCACTTAATATAAACAGACTCAACTCGTGTAAAAAGACACAGGCAAACAGATTAGATATGGAAACAGAATCCATCCTTCTGTTGCATACAAGAAACACACCTTCACATCAAAGACAGACATAACCTCCGATTAAGGGGTTAGGGAAAAAATCCATTTAAATGGACCTAAGAAACAAGCTGATGTAGCTGTCCTAATAGCTAACAAAATAGACTTCAAACTAAAAGAGACAAATAGGGACATTTCATATTAGTCACAGGAAAAATCCATCAAGAAAACACTCAATAGTGAACATTTATGTCACAAATACAAGCACACACTTATATGTAAAAGAAACATGCCTACAACTTAAATCACACATTGGACCCCACAAACGAATAGTGGGAGACTTCAACACTCTATTCTCACTTCTGGACAGGTCTGCAAGACAGAAACTTAATAGAGAAATAAGGGAAGTAACAGATGTTATGACTCAAATGGACTTAACAGACATCTATAGAATATTTCATCCAAACATAAAAAAAAATACCTTCTTCTCAGTAATCCATGGAACCGTCTCAAAAACTGCCCACATACTAAGGAACAAAGCAAACCGCAACAGATACAAAAAAAATTGGAATAACCCCATGTATCTTATCGGATCACCATGACTTAAAATTAAAATTCAATAGCAACACTAATTTCAGAAAGCCCACAAACACATGGAAATTTAACAGTGCTCACCTGAATCACTAATGGGTCAAGGAAGAAATAAAGAAATTAAAGACTTCCTAAAATTCAATGAAAA
>LOJH01034063.1:4375-14670 GCA_001685095.1 Ellobius talpinus
ATCTACATGGGAAGTAGAAAAAGGCAAGATCTCCTGAGTAAATTGGGAGCATAGAGATCATGGGAGAGGATAGAAGGGGAGGGGTGAGGGAAATGGGAGTGGAGAAAAATATATAGCTCAATAAAAACATTTTTAAAAAAAGTTACTGTGATCACGATGTCTACAGCAATAAAAACCCTAAGACAGAAGTTGGTACCAAAGACTGGGGTATTGCTGTGATAGATCTGACCATGTGTTTGTTTGGAGTAATACGGACTTTGATACTTTGGGTTAGAAAAGCAGTGAAATGTTTTAACTTCTACTTAATGGGCCATACTAGTAGGAAAATGGAAGACAGTGGTGCCAAATGTGATTTGATGAACTGTGGGGATCAAGATGTTTCAGAAGATAAGTGTTAGTATGTGGCCTAGAAACTCATCTTGGGATATTTTGATGAAGAAAGTGCTGCTTTTTGCCCTCATCTGAACAGTCTGCCTGAGGCTGAAGTGGAGAGTTGTGGATTAGTTCTGTTGGCAGAAGAAATCTAAAAACAGCCTAGTATAGACTCTCTTATGTGGTTACTAGTGTTCATGTTTATAAAGATTTATAATGAAAAGCTAACTGAGCAGGGTAAATTAAAAAATGTAAATTTTGAAGAGAAAGGGAGCACCAGGAGGTAGAATGGAGCTGAATCCTGTGTTCATGGAGCTAAATGGATTAAGAAATGGGATAAAGGGAGTGGTGACTTCAGGGCAAGATCCCACCCAGCTAAATTTCCAACTTGTGGAAAGAAACTAACTTAGATCTGGGTATGATGGGACACACCTTTAATCCCAGTACTAGGAAAGCCGAGGCTGGTGGATCTCTGAGTTTGAGGCCAACCTGGTCTACAGAGCAGGTTTCAGGATAGTCAAGCTTAGGCAGTGAAGGAAACCATGAAAAACAGAAAGTTGGTGAAGATGTAATTGAATGAGGGGGTACCATGTTCCACCCCTAAACAGCAGTAGAACTTGGCAGCTTCAGCCCTGAGATTTTCGCTTTAGAGTTGAGGATAAAAGAAATGAGTTATGGAATTTGCCTCCACACCTAAAGAAAGTCACTGAGGCCAGGCATGTCTCAGGTGTGTCCCTGAACGGAAGCCTAGGAGAAAGGTTATTGCATGAAGCTGTGAAGATGAAACCTGGTTTGCCTTGGAGAACCCAAGATGTTAGAGATGCCAGAGTCATGGGATACCTGCCGAGGACAGCTGCTAACAGGAAGTGGAACCTGCCAAGAGAAAGAAATGTGTTGCAGTCAGCAAAGCTGAACAGAGTTGGAGATCTGAAGAGTGTTTTGACATCAGACATGAAGATGCAGAGATTGGAGTTTTCCCAGCTGGTTTTTGGTCTTGCTTGGTCCAGTATTTCCTCTGCTCCCTTCCTTAAATTTTGGAACAGTAATGTATATCCTGTGCCATTATATGTTGGAAATATGTGATCTGTTTTTTGATTTTTTACTTTTACAGGTAATTACAGTTAAAAGATTGCGTGAGTCTTAGAAGAGATATTTGAACCTTGAACTTTAAAACATTGTTGAGAGTGTTATGGACTATGGGGACTTTTGAAGTTGGACTAAATGCATTTTGCATTATGATATTGTTACAAGTTTATGGGGACCAGAGAACGGAATTTGGTAGTTTTAATGTGATTGCCACTATAATTTTATAGGGAGAGGCACTATTAGGAGGTATGGCTTTGGAATGGGTATGATCTTGTTGGAGGAAATATGTCCCTGTAGGGACAGGTTTTGAGGTTTACTATGCTCAGGATACTACCTAGTGTCTAAGTCAACTTCCTATTCCCTACATCTATCCCTAGATGTAGCCAGCATGACATCTGCCTGCATGCTACCATGCTCCCCACCATGATGATAATGGACTGAATCTCTGAAACTGTGAGTGAGCCACCCCAATTAAATGTTTTCTTTATAAGGGTTGTCATGGTCATGGTGTCTCTTCACAGCAATTAAAAACCCTAACTAAAAGAGCATAGAAAAACAGTAACCACCCTTCATCCCAAAATGATTTCAAAAATGGAAGATTCAGCTTACAAGCATGCACAGAAGTAAAATTACAGAACATATTTACCAAACTTGTTTAAAAGTCACAGAAAAGAGAACCGATAACTCTGAAGTTATTATGCAAGAAGTATTAATCTTATCAAGAATTCCTGGTAACAGATGAAAATAACTCAATTAAAATAGGCACAAGAAAGCAGAAAACACAGCCACAAAAATCAAAAATGCAATACATTTTTATGAAATAGAAATTATATACAAAATTTTTTAAAGAAAATCAATATCTTAAGGACACATCTCAATTAAAAATAGGGAAAAAAACCAAAGGAAACAAGTAAAACTATACTAGCAAAAGATCTTAGGACAGGAGCGGGAGATCCTAAGGGCAATGAAAACTTCCCATAGTAGAAAAAAATTCTGTTCCAGTGTAAGACTTACTACTTTTTGATAAAAATTTTGGCAATACATGACACAGTATATGGCCCAACACTCATTAAAAAAAATTAGAAGCACCAATTTGACTCGTTGGATTACCAGTTGTACAAACAAAGCAAGGGCATTAAATTAGGAGTGAGATGTGCTAGAGAGCTGGAGGGAGGAAATGGCAGGTGGCTATGACCCAAATACATTGTGTACATGTTTAAAAGACTAAATAAAATATTATTTAAATGTTTGCTAACCATCTGAAAATGGGCAAAAATATGTTTTAGTCCCTGCTTTTGAATGTCTATGGTCACCTAAATACTGTGCGAAACTGTAAATAGTAGGTACTCTATAAGCCAAAGATAGCTAGGTAGCATCAATGCAAAGCCATCACTGTGAAATTCAACATGACAGACAGCCAACCTAAATATATGCTGATATAATAATTGTCAAAGGTGGAAACAATTCCTTGTACTGTGAATGCTTGACTATTTAATTGAATATAATGTACTATGCAAAATAACAAATAAGTATCATTATATGCAAAAAAGAATGAATTTTTCAAATATAATTAGAGGAAAGAAAGCAAAACCAAGTATATACTGTCTGATTCCTCATGGTTGAACCTAAACAAGAAAATCTAATCAGTGTCAACAGAGCTCACAGGTTAGTTCGCATGGAGCATCTACCAGGTTTCTAGAACTCTACTATTCAGTATCTGAATGGAAATAGGTAGGGGCTTTCAGTCATTGTCAACTCACCAAGTCGTTTTGTAATTTCTGAATTTGTCCTTATGTATGCTATATAAGGAAATAATCCACCAACATTTGTCTTGTTTTTAACTGCTGCATGTTTTCTGAGTTAATATAATAGTAAAGACATGTACAAACAAGTTAGTATAGATGTCCAAAAAAAGGGGCTATATAATGGGTAATTGGATTTGTAAGAGAAAAGTAAATGGAATTTGAAATTACATAGATTAAAATGTTTTCTTTCTTCTAATGCTTTCTGTAGGACTGGATTTGTGCATAGGTATCGTTTAAATAATTTGTCATGGAATATCTTGTTTTCTCCATCTACGGTGATTGAAAGTTTTGCTAGGTAGAGTAGTCTGGGTTGGCATCTGTGGTCTCTTAGTGTCTGTATAACATTTGTCCAGGACCTTCTAGCTTTCAGAGTCTCCCTTGAGAAGTCAGGTGTTATTCTGATGGGTCTGCTTTTATATGTTACTGGGCCTTTTTCCTTTGCAGCTCTTAATATTCTTTCTTTATTCTGTATATTTTGTGTTTTGATTATTATGTGGCAAGGGGACTTTTGGGGGTTCAGTCTATTTGATGTTCTGTAAGCTTCTTGTACCTTCATAGGCATTTCCTTCTTTAGGTTGGGAAAGTTTCCTCCTATGATTTTGCTGAATATGTTTTCCATGCTTTTCAGCTGGTATTATTTTCCTTCTTCTATCCCTATTATTCTTCGGTTTGGTCTTTTCATGGTGTCCCAGATTTCCTAGACATTTTATGTTATTTTATTTTTTGTTTACTTTAGTGGTTTCTTTGACTGATGAATCTTTTTCCTCTTCAACACTTGAGATTCTCTCTTCCATCTCTTGCATTCTGTTGGTTATGTACATAGGTGACCCCAAAAACTCTACCTGGGAACTTCTACAGTGATAAACACCTTCAATAATATGGCAGGATAGAAGATTAACTCAAAAAACTCAGTAACCCTCTTATAAACAAATTATAAATGGGCCAAGAAAGAAATCAATAAACATCATCTTTTATAATTACCACAAATACAAAATATCTTGGGGTAACTCTAACCAAACAAGTGAAAGACCTGTATGACAAGAATCTTAAGTCTCTAAAGAAAGAAATTGAAGAAGATATCAGAAAATGGAAAGATCTCCCATGCTCTTAGATAGGTAAGATCAACATAAAAAATGGCAATCTTACAAAGCCCAGACACAGAAAAAATGGCAGCAGAGGTCCAAGTGGCAGCTGAAGTGGTAGTGACAGAGTCCAAAATGGAAGAAGAGAGCAGTGCACCCTGCATGTCAAGCAGCAATGGAGCTCCAGGCCCAAAGGGTGAAGGGGAATGGTGTACTCAGAATGAGAAGAGGAAAGAGAAAAACATAAAAAGAGGAAGCAAACACTTTGAGTCACATACCAATCCAACTAAAAGATTCAGAGCCTTCATTACCAACATACTTTTTGGTGTGAAATAGCAGTCACTTAAAGACCTGGTTAAAGAAAAAAGTGGTGAGGTAACACATGTGGAACTCTTAATGGACATTGAGGGAAAGTCAAGGGGATGCACTGTTTGTTGAATTCAAGTTGGAAAAGAGCATGAAAAACAACAGTTGAAATTTTAAACAAGCATAGCCTGAATGGAAGACCACTGAAAGCCAAAGGAGATCCTGATGGTGCATATGCAAGGAGAGCACTACAGAGCACTGCACTGTAGCAAATCTGGATTATAAAGTTGGCTGGAAGAAATGGAAGGAAGTATTTAATGAATGACCACAGCAACTTCCCCCTCTGACTTGATGGTATTGGCATGGGGTCAGGACCTGGAGAGCAGCCTAATGGTGCCAACTACCTGAACAAAGGCATTGGAATGGGAAACCTAGGGCCCTCATGAATGGGAATGGAAGGCATATGAATTGGAATAAATAAAATTGGAGTTATGGAAGGACCCTTTGGTGGTGGTATGGGAAACATGGGGAGATTTGAATCTGGTATGAACATGGGCCAAATAAATGAAATCCTAAGAAATGCACTAAAGAGGAGAGATCATTGCAAAGCAGGGAGGAGGTGGAGCTGGAGGCAGTGTCTCTGGGATCGATAGAATGGACCCTGGCATTGAACTCCTTTGGTGGTGCTGGTACGGAGTGCACTGGAACAGGCCTAGGCCATGGCATGGGTCTAGGGGGCTCTGAGATTGAACATATAGGCCTGGTCATGGACCACATGGGATCAGTTGAGCACAGCGGCTCCAGCATCAAGCACATGGGCCCTCTAGGTCTTGACCACATGGCCTCCAGTATTTAGTGCATGGGCCAGACCATGGAATACATTGGCTCTGGCGTGGAGCACAAGGGTGCCAGCATGGGTTTTGGCCTGGAACGCATGGCTGTGCCCACGGACCAAGTGGGCCAAACCATTGAGCACATAGGCTCTAGCACAGAGCTCATGGGCCCTACCTTTCAGTGCCTAGGCCTGAGCATGGATTTCATGGTGCCCATCAGCATGGGGGCTGGCCTGAAGCACATGGACACTGTGATGAATTGTATGGCCACCAACCTGGAGTACATGGGCGCCAACAACCTGGAGCACATGGGCGCCAACAACCTGGAGCACATGGGCCTGGAGTGCTTGGGAGCTCACAGTCTAGAGTGTATGGACCTGGAAAAAATGGGTGCCAAAAGTCTGGAGCATATTGGGCATGGCATTGGGAGCTGGCATTAAGTAAATGGACCAGGCCATGGGTGGCACTGGAGATGCTAGCTTTCACCAAGCCACTGAGATGGAGCCAAACAACTTTGGAGGAAGCTTCGCAGCTTTCTTTGGCTGAACTGGAGGCCATGCACCTGGAGTAGCCAGGAAGGTCTGCCAAATATTTGTGAGAAATTTTCCATTTGATTATACAAAAAAGACGCTAAAGGACGAATTCAATGAATGTGGCCACATGTTGTACACCGATATCAAGATGGAGAACGAAAATGTCAAGGGGTAGGTGTGGTTAAGTTTGAGTCTCCAGAAGTGGCTAAGAGAGCCTGCTGGATGATGAATGGATTGAAGCTGAGTGGTCAAGAGATTGATGTTTGAATGAACAGAAATGCTTAAGCAGTGCCTTTTTTAAACATCAATGCCAGACCTCTGAATTTGTATTTTTTTTTCTTGCTAACCATTTAAATTTGTTGACCGGATATACAAAGATGCTTTAAAAATTCAGTTGCTTTTGGGGGTAATCTGAATTGATATTTTAATGATTAAGGTTTCATTTGGCTATTTGCATTGAGATTGAACTGTGCACAATTTTTTATAGTTGTGGCATCTTGCTGGCATTGAATATGACTTTGATAATAAATAAATTCCTGAAAGTAGAAAAATGGCTATCTTACCAAAAGCAGACAACAGATTCAATGCAAACGCCATCAAAATCCCAACACAATTCTTCACAGACCTTGAAAGAACAATACTCAACTTCATATGAAAAAAAACAGAATAGTTAAAATAATCTTGTACAATAAAGTAACTTCCAGAGGCATCACCATCCCTGACTTCTAACTCTGCTACAGAGCTATAGTAATAAAAACAGTTTTGTGTTGGCATAAAAACAGACATATGGACCAATGGAATCAAATCTAAGACCCTAACATTAATCCACACACCTATGAACACCTGATTTTTGACAAATTCAAAATGGTACAACAGAAAAAGGAAGGCATCTTTAACAAATGGTGCCAGCATAATTGGATGTCAACATGTAGAAGATTGCAAATAGATCTATATCTATTGGCATGCAGAAAACTCAAGTTCAAATGGATCAAGGACCTCAACATAAATCCAGTTACATTGAACCTAATAGAAGAGAAAGTGGGAAACGGCCTTAAATGCATTGGCACAGGGGACCACTTCCTAAACAACACTAGTAGCACAGACACTGAGAGCAACAATCAATAAATGGTACTTCCTGAAAACTTCTGTAAGGCAAAAGACATAGTCAATAAGACAAAATGGCAGCCTACATAATGGAAAAAGATCTTCACCAACCACATGTCTGACAGAGGGCTGATCTCCAAAATATATAAAGAATTCAAGAAACTAGACATTAAAATACAAACAGTCCAATTTAAAAATGGGGTACAGATCTAAACAGAATTCTCAGCAGAAAAATCTCAAATGACTGAAAGACATTTAAGGAATTGCTCAACATCCTTAATCATCAGGGAAATGCAAATCAAAATGGCTCTGAGATACCATCTTACACCTGTCAGAATGGCTAAGATCAAAAATACTGAGGACAGCTTATGTTGGAGAGGACATGGAGTTAGGGAAAACTCCTCCATCGCTGGCATGAGTGCAAACTTGTATACCCACTTTGGAAATCAGTATGGAAGTTCCTCAGATAATTGGGAATCAATCTACCTCAAGATCCAGCAATACTACTCTTGGGCATATACCCAAAGGATANCCTGTCAGAATGGCTAAGATCAAAAATACTGAGGACAGCTTATGTTGGAGAGGACATGGAGTTAGGGAAAACTCCTCCATCGCTGGCATGAGTGCAAACTTGTATACCCACTTTGGAAATCAGTATGGAAGTTCCTCAGATAATTGGGAATCAATCTACCTCAAGATCCAGCAATACTACTCTTGGGCATATACCCAAAGGATACTTAAGCATACCACAAGGACACTTGCTCAACAATGTTCAGGGCAGCATTATTTGCAACAGTCAGAACCTGGAAACAACCTAGATGCCCCTTAACTGAAGAATGGATAAATAAAATGTGGTACATTTACACAATGGAGTATTACTCAGCTGTTAATAAAACCAGTGACATTGTGAAATTTGCAGGCAAATGTATGGAACTAGAAAAAAACATTGTGAGTGAGAGGTAACCCAGACACAGAGGGACAAACATGTGTGTGCTCACTGGTAAGTGGATACTAGATGTAAAGCAGAGGATGGCCAGCCTACAGTCCACAGCTCCAGAGAAGCTAGGGAACAAGGAAGGCCATAAGAGGGACACATGGATCACCCTGGGAAGGGGAATTAGATGAGATCTCCTAGATAAACAGGGGGTGGGGGGGCAGTAAAGGGGAAGGGATAGGAGATGAGAACATGAGGGAATGGGATGGTTGAGGGGGGATGGAATGGGAGAGCAATGAAAAAGAGATCTTGATAGAGAGTCACTATGGGCTTTGGGAGAACCCTAGTGCTAGGGAAATTCCCAAGAATCCACAGGAATGACCCCAGCTAAGATTCCTAGCAATAGTGAAAAGGGTTCCCAAAATGGCCTTCGCCTGTAATCAAAATGGTGAATATCCTAGCTACCATCTTAGAGCCTTCATTCATTGATGATGGAACCAGATGCAGAGATCCACAACCAAGCACCAGGCAAAGCTCCGGTAATCCAAAGACAGGGAGGAAGGAATATATGACCAAAGAGGTCAAAATCATGATGGAGAAATCTACAGAGATAGCTGAACCATGCTCGTGGAAACTCATGTACTCTAGACCAACAGCTGTGGAGTCTCCATGGAACTGAACTAGGCCCTCCGTATGTGGGAGACAGTGGTGAACCTTGGACTATCTGAAGGGACCCTGGCAGTAGGGCCAGGATCTATCCATGGTGCATGAGCTAACTTTTTGGAGCCCATTCCCTGTGGTGGGATGCCATGCTCAGCCTTAATCCAAAGGGTAGGGGCTAGGTCCTGCCCCTACTTAATGTGTGGGACTTTGTTGACTCCCCATGGGAGCCCTTACTCGATGGAAGGAGTGGGTGGAGGGTGAACTGAGAGGAGAGGGGGACTATGATTGAAATGTAAAATGAAATTGAAAAAATTAAGTAAATAAAAATTAAAAATACAATGGTTTCTTCTAAAACATGTGATATTTTTGAACCTTTAGTATATGACTATCTATTCACTTTGAAAACTGTTTAAGGTTCAAACCTTCATATGCCCTCTGGGATTGCAGCCATGAGGCCTCTGAGCAATGTCTCTCAACCAGGTAGATATGGATGGATGGCTGATATGAGAATTGAAAGAAGTAGCAATAAACTTTTAAACTCACAAATATGAGTTTATCAGTGTTCATTCCTATGGTCTCAGCATTAGTAAGTCAAGTAGGAAAAGACAGTTGTAGGTAGGCTTCATGGGCAATTCAAATAGCCCTGGGGCATGTGGAGATCTCAGATTTACATGTGGAAATGCAGTTAGAAGTCATGTCCAGATACGGAGACCAGGGATGGAAAGGCCTATAACTCTGTGATTTTGAAGCACAGAGTTACTGCCAAAAGTTTCTTCTCTGGCCCAGAAAGACTCTTGACCTTCATATTGCTGGGCCTCATCTGCACTGGGTATCAATTTCAATGCCAAAATCCCACATGCAGTGTAACCACATCCTAGCTTCTTATCTCATCCATATCCCAGAAGGAGCCCAGAATGTGCTTTTAGTTACTCACCTGCACTTCCTCCAAATATCTATTACCTCATAGTACCTCACCTCGGAAAATTACGTTCATCTGCTTTTTTAAAGTTTATTCTTTTCACAAACCCACCCTTTGTCTCAAACGCAAAGTGTTGCTCACATAACACCTTCAGATAAAGCCGTCTGGGTTTTCCTCTGGAGAAAAGCATCTTACAGACTCACATGTGGAAATGTAGCCAGATATTTTCTGCATCAGGAACTTAAGAAAGAAATGGAAATCACTTGTCTCTCCAGAGTCTCCAAATCCTTCTAATTATCTCTTCACAGTATCTCTCATTAGAAAGCAGCAGAAATTCCCCATCCTTGGTTACCTTGCCCAGGTTTAATACAAACGGAGGAGCTTATCCTACCTCAACTTGATAGGCCGTGCTTTGTTGGCACCCATGGGAGACCTGCCCCCTTCTGAACAGAAAGTCAGTAGGAGTAGATAACAAGGCAGAGGGGAGGCGGGGGTGGGAATGGGAGGAAAGAATGGGAGTTAAACTGTGGTCTGGATGTAAAATAAATGGAAAAATTAATTTAAAAAAAGAAAGAGAAAGAGGAGGGGGGGAGGGAGGGAGGGAAGAAAAAGAAAGAAAGAAGGAAAGAAAGAAAGAAAGAAAGAAAGAAAGAAAGAA